>ML776788.1:336148-355645 GCA_009831015.1 Picea engelmannii
TGAAATGAACCGCGTGGGGGGATCTTCTCCATTCGGACCCAAACCTCTGAGCATGGAACCGGTACGACCTCTGCAAGAATACCCTGGTTCATCCCTGAAAGTGAAAAATCCTATGTGGACTTTTGAAATACCCTTGTACAACTCCTGTCTGAACAGTTCGAACCTGTGTTGACCCTGCATGGATTGTTTGTCACGTGTTCCCGAGAACCCGAGCGTGAGTCTATCCCGTGTTGTCGGATTGAGAGATAAGAAGTGACTTGCCATTGTTGAACCAGTTAGAAAGCCCATGTTTGTTTTCCCAATTGGTTGTTGTGGTCACGCAGTGCTGGTCTACGCGCAGCATACTGGCCAGAGTAAGCCTGTGTTGAGCTTGTGTATGACCTCTCTCCAGGTGAGGGAGGTGGTTGATGTTGGAAGAGGCAGGTTTTCAGGCCTGCGAGAAACTCTTTCCAGGTGGAAGAGTTTGTTGGGAAGTGTTTTCTTTCAGAGAGTGTCCAGCACCAGCTACAGGCTCTGAGACTTCCTGATCCGGCCTGTTGCCGAGACCCAGAGGGGGAGGTTAGCACTGATGGACTGTGTGTGTGAAGGTGTATACTCCCGGGCGAAACAGGCATGTGGGGAATGAGGGTCTGGTAGTAGTGGGCGTAAGATGGCATCTCTGGGAAGAATCCTTCCAGATATTTCTGTGTTGTCTTCCCTGTAACCTCAGACTAGCCTAGGATTCCTTGCCTTGGGGTGGAGCTCAGTCCCAGCTTGGGGGTGACCCACTGTTGAGCTGATGAACAGTGTGGTCTAAGGCTGGGAGGTTTGTGGAAGGCTTGCATTTGGTTGGTGGATTTCACCACTGTTTCAAGATAAGTATTTAATTATGTTCTTATCACATTTCCACATGACTGTGTTGTATATATATTATCATGTTTTCCGCTGTGTAAATGAATTATTGTTAAAAGCTCTGGAATGTTTAATTATAGCAGTAATTCATATGTTTTACTCTGAGTTAAATGTGTTTAATTGTGTTAAATGCATGTGCTTACAATGTCTGTACAAATTATGTAAAATTCCATGTATAGAACGGTAACTGAGAGGTTCGAAAACCACGGTAGTGAAAAAGGTACACTACAGAAAAATTGTTAGCAGAATCAAATTTCAGGGAACTTGGGATAAACCACCTGGAATCACACAGATATATCCCAAATATAAAGGAACTTGATGATCAAACCCCTACAGTCGATATCGAAGACAAATTTTCTTCCTCTTCTTGGTATCGTGATATTGTTTCATACCTCCTTACCCTTCAGTGAACTAGTGACATGACTCCATCCAAAGCAAGAACGTTGAAGCTACACACATTTAAATATTGTATTATTGAAGGCCAACTGTACTGGAAGGACCGTCTAGGTTTCTTGTTATGTTGTTTAACAGATCATGAAATAGAGAATGTCATAAATGAATTTCACAAAGGAGTGTGTGGAGGACATCACGCCTGAAAGGGAAACGACCTACACAATTTTAAGAGCTAGATATTATTGGCCAAAGTTATTTACTGATGTGAATGCCAAGGTTAGAGCCTGCAACCCTTTCCAACTATTTTCTGGTAAGAAAAATCTCCCTGCACTACCTTTAATCCCAGTGAAAGAAGAGGATCCTTTTCAACAATGGGGTCTGGACTTGATCGGAGAAATCCACCCACAGTCAAGCACCCAACATAAATGGATTTTAACTGCTACCAATTATTTCATGAAATGGGTCGAAGCCATTCCAACTCGGAATGCCACTAATTTGGTAGTTATAAACTTCTTGGAAGAGAACATCCTATCGAAATTTGGTTGCCCTCGAAAAATAGTCACGGACAATGCCCAAGCTTTCAAATCTATGGCAATGGTAAATTTTTGTCAAAAATATAACATTGTGCTAGGACATTCTATAGCCTATTATCCTCAGGGAAATGGGTTGGTCAAATCATCCAATAAGAGCCTAATGAATATAATAAAAAAAGTGTTGATGGAAAATAAGAAGGATTGGCACATTCACCTGAAGTACGCCTTATGGGTGAACCGAATTGGTACCAAGAAATCAATAGGTGTGTCCCCTTTTCAAATGGTTTATGGTACTGATGTTGTCCTTCCCATTAATCTCACTCTTCCTTTGAAGCTATGGTAAGATGCAAAAGAGGATTCAAATGACGTTACGAGGAGGGTAAACCAAATAATCAAAGTCCAGCAAAATAGGGCCAAAGTAGATGACAAACTTCAAAAGTACCAAGATAATATGAAATCCCTCTTCGATAAAAAATCTAAAGATAGGGAGTTTCTTCCTGGTGATCTAGTTTTAAAATGGGATGTTATAAAAGCAGATGCAGGAAAACACGACAAGTTTGATCATCTCTGGTTCAGACCATTCAGGATTGCAGCCACAGAGGGAAAAAATTCCTTCCTACTAGAAAATATCAATGGAAAAACTTTTGACGCCCCTATCAATGGGTGTTATCTAAAACATTTTATGCAATAATCATGTTTCACATTACCATTGTATATACCAGTTCTGGTTTCCTGTTTCAATTTGCAATTTCATTTTCTTTCGTAGATTATCCAAATTTTACTGTTTCCTTGTAAATAAACCAAGTCTTATTCGATATCATGAAAACAAAATATAAAATATTTGTACTGCATATCATTTCTATTCTACAGAATTTTCTGACTTTTTCCATTTTGTTCCTGTGTAGAATATTTACTATTAGATGAGAAACGAGGAGGTATCAGAATCCTACGCTCAGTTTTCAAAACATTTGTTTTCTCTCAAAACATGTGATGAATTAATAATTGGTTTGACTAAAAATATAAATGAAATATGAGGTATGAACTTCTATACTTATTGTTCAAGCTAAATTCTAAAGAAATCTTATCAGATATAAACGAGGTTCTAGTCATGTAAATATAATCACCTAATCAAGGATCATAAAAGTATAAATCCGCAGATTAATTTCGAAACCTTATCCGAATCAAATAAAAATAAAACAAAAATGAAATAAAAAGAAAAGAAAATAAGAGTAAAAAAGGGCTAAAAAAAAAAAAAATTTTGATAATCAAGAAGTGAACTTGTGTGGAAATGAGATTCTTTTGCATCAGACCCATTGAGTCCTTGTTATATTTTAATTTTTCCTATCCTCGAGCTTTTACTCTATTCTTATTTTCACTACCTGTCCTTAAGTCTTCATGGAAAGAAACAATTTTGCCTTGACTCTGAAAACTTAAAAACATATCTTCAAAACAAGATTAGGCGAAAATATTTATGTTCCTCTGATTTTAACTAAAAGAAAGTATGTTTAGGCTAATCCTGATAACTTTAGATTTTCTAACAGATTTTAACTGATTAATTCACTCCGGGCCAATCCATGGAAATTAAAAATTCCCCATAAAATATTCCCTATAGGAAAAGATGTATTGAAGATAGGGAGAGATTTAGTTCAGAGTACAATAAAAAATTGTTGACAAACATTCACTGTCAAATTTTAAGCAGATATCATCCTTTGTATGATACATACAAATTGATTTCCCCCCACTTCAAAAATATAACAAATATAAGATAGATGGTGAAAGTTAAATCAAAAAATGGTTGCCCCCATCTAGAACAAGAAAAATGGTGAAAGGAAATTCGTAATTTGATTGCCCCCATTTTGTCCAAAAGAGATTCATCTAATGATTGCCCTCATCTCAATAAAATGAAAAAGTGCTAATTGAAGTGGTGAAAGGAAATTCAATGGGAAATGTAGATAACTTCACTGGGGTACTGAACAGGCTCACTAGCAGTGAAGCAATATCTATGATATTTGTAAGGTTGTCATACATGTATATAACATACTCTTGTATCTAGTTCTCTTTCCGATAATATTTGCATTCTAAAACAACAAGGGATTCCCTAAATAAATTGTTAAAATTACTTAGCCTTGATGCGAACGAAATCGACCAAAGTCTGATATTTCAGTTAAAGTTGTTTTGATTATCTTAAGCAAATCCAAACTCAGTTTCAGGAAAAGGAAATTATTAATAACCTAACTTGAGATCAATAATTAATTGTGTTTTGAAGGTTTTCTGAGATTCGGTTGAAGTTCAATTTTTCTCTGTATGATTTTTCCCCAGAGTTGTTTCCCAGAAATGCAATAATGACTCCATTTACCCAATAAAGGCACTTGGTATACTATTCTTCCACGCCTCACAAGGAGACACGATCCCCAGATGGAGCCTATGTTGGAACATATATAATCCTAAACTTTGAGCTTTACATTCTCTACTTCATGAAAATATAACCCTTCACAAAGTGGTAACTCATAAATTAACTTTCGAATTTTTAAATCAAATTCATTTCTGGTTAATTGGTAATAAGGCGTGCATGATATCCGTCGTTGATGAAGTTGCCCTGTTTGATTGAGCGATACTAATTGCTCCAGAGTTTTGGGATCCGCCTAATTATTTGCTAAAGGTCGCTTCGGATCTTTGCGCTTCAGAGGTTTCGATAAGTCTTCACAATTAAAGTCTCAAAACCTTAAAGTGTTCGTTATCACTTTTCATGAACCTTTAAAGGACACGAGTCATAGTACACATGTATCTTTTGAGTCTTCCCTGGGTTGACACGTGGCACCTATTTTTGACATTTTCGTTTGAAGATTCATACGATTCTAAGTGACACGTGGCACCTCTTGGTTATCGACAGGTCATCCATAATGACGTCATCTTTGACACGTCACTACGGGAGATGACCTTTCAGAAATATAACAAAGAGATAATTCGCAAATACACGAAGCACTAAAATGACGAAGTATTAAATTTTAATTAATTAAGTTAAGCTTGGTCAAGAGATAATTAATGACTTTTCACTTCGAGGTTCAAACGTTTTCCCTTCATCAGATCCTAAAATCTCCGAAGTCTGAATTTCCAAAGCACTTAAAGATTAATATGATTAATTAAAACTTAAGAGCGATTATCGGATAATTAATCATTTCGCAGTTTCGGGTTTTGGGGTTTTCTTCTCGAGCTACAATTAAAAAACCCAAACTCTGAATATCTGAAACACTTGAAGTTAAACATGATTAATTATTATTTTAAAAGAGATTATATCATGATTAACCTTTCACGGATTCGCAATTCAGGAAATTTCAACTCTGTTTCATCCAAAACTCTGGAACACGAACCGTCGAATTTTAATGGCATTTATGACTAATTAACGATAATGATTCAAACGTAGAGTGAGAATTGCCAAGAAGATATTTCCATTAAAGTAAATAAATCTTCCATCAGTAAACTATACTCGAATCAATGCATCTAATGTGAATAAGAATACTTCGATTTTGAATTTCATTTTCACCTTTCGCAAAGTAGCAAGTTTTTTTCGACTGAGAGGCTCATGAAATTCCTCTGCAACAGGTAACCTCGTTATGTTATCTCGATATCATGGCACCATGGAAGATGATAAAGAATATTGATACAACTAGTGAAGGTTCAAATCTGAATGTAAACGTTCTGTTAAACACTACGCCGCGAGCTATAGACTCTGTTAAATCTTGGACACAGGTGTTCGAGATTCTGGAACATGAGGTCATAAATTTCCCAGAAGGCTCCAGTGATGAAGTGGATGATACTCATGAAGCTAAACTCAAGTATATAGCTCAGTCAAAGCTGCACAAGGTAGTTGTGCGACCGAGACTCATGCCGTATAACGACATGATAGGCTGGGCCTTGGAGAACATTGACATCCAAACCAGGAGCATCACCAACCACAAGAAAGTTCTCATTGGCTCATTCTAATTGGAACACCTCCAAGTAATTTATAAGTTATCTCTTGAGCCTAAATTTACTTACAATACTGCATTTATGTTAGAGTTCGAGCAATAGGAATGTATACAATATGACAAGAGCTATCCCAATATAATCAAAACCTTGTGGCGGCACCCAGAGAAGTTCAGGGCTGACACTCATGGCGTGTATGACACATCGTCATTAGACACTCACATGATTTACGTAGATATGATGCTATGTATACTATTCGGGAAGAAGAGTCCTACTCATTTCCCGGTGGAGTGGGTATCAATTATGCATGAGGTGGTCGAGGGCTACACATTTAATTGGGCCAAAATTTTATCAGACAACTTGGCCAAAGAGGTTACTGAATACAAATTGGCTAAATCAAAGGGGCAGCCCACCCATTTCTACATGTCTGCATATATCATGGATTTTATCTACTTCATAACCCCTTTCCCACTGATGAATTGGAGCTGGACCCCGACCAACGCAGAACCTATTCACTTCTATCACTCCAAGTTGTGGGAGGAAAAGGCCAAAGATTCCTTCTACGAAATCTGCCACCATGTAGTGGTGCATGTTCATATAACTTTATATGGTTTCCCACCCCCTTGAATTTCAGACAGAATCATGGGAAATCTGGGGAAAATAGTAGATTGGTTCATCGAAGAAAACTTCTCTTACATCATGGTCTTCGGATGATCAGTCCCTCCCCATGCTCTCCCGATATTTTTACCAGATTGGCTAGTATGCCGAGAAGTAGCTTATCAAACAGTGACAGGGGGAATCAACAAGGAACTAAAAGCAGCCCAGAAAAAGGTATGGCCTACCTTCCCTCTCCAGGTTGGTATGTTTTCACTATTAGACTTCGGTCACTCCAAGGTGGAGGCTGCAGCTTTGGAGGATGTCAAGTTGGTTGACATCGAATTTAAAAGGCATGACCCACACAAAATCGTGGAGAACCACCTGGCCCAATACAACCTGAAGAGATATGTGCATGAAAACTCCCCACGTGATGAAATATTCAGGGGAGTCGGGTCTTATGAGGAGGTACTGAACAGATTCCAAACCTTGTCCCCAGATCAACATGTTGGCTTCCTCAGTTTCCAAAGACACAGACGAAACAACTTGCAAAAAATACTATAGGGAGAATCGGTAGCCACTTCGCCTGCACAAGAATATTCACCTCCAGGTTTATAATCAAGTCCACTAGGCCCTCAAGCGACAGTTCAGCTCAAAAGGTTCCTAAAGAAAGGGAAGGATACATCTCCTTCGACACCAGCCACATTTGCTGCCAATACGGCTGAGCAACAACCGTCTACGGAGATTGGTACTCCAATTACTTAATTGACACCTTTACAGTCTAGTTTCAGGAATCCTAGTTTCAAAGTCATTTATGTGGGTGATCTTACCCCAATCATGCCCAAAGAGATGTGTCCTTCAGACTTCTTCTTCAACAAGAAACAAAGGGCCATCATCAAATGAGAAACACATCAGAAAGATGGAGCGATAGTCAAAAGGCAAAGAATGGTGTATGATGGATAGAACTAAGATGATACAGAAATCGCAAAGGATGTTATGGGTTCGTTGGGCACTTTTTCCACTACTAATCAATGGTCTATGGAAAATTTGGCAAAACAACTACAACAAAAGTGCCTATTGGTAGAGCAACTTCAAAAGAAAATACACACAACTGAGCAGACTGTTCAGAATAGAATGAGTCGAGACTTCGAGCAGATCAGAGAAAATGATAAACAACAAATTCAACAACTCTAGACCAACTTTGATGAGCTCCAAAGGAATTCACATTTCAATCAAGGACTGATCACTTAACATGTCGATCTAATAAAAATATTGCAAGCTCGGTTGGAGTTGACTGAAGGTACCTCAGTGGATATCTTGGCCTTCGAGACTCAAGCATTGGAAATAAACAAAAAACTGGAAAAGGCCCAACAAGATCTTTTTATGAAGGTTGATGCCATCCAAAATTGCTACCAGGTAGTAGATCTTTCCATGAAATACATCTACATCAAAGAAATAGAAGCTAGCTCAACCTGAGTTAAGTTTCAAGAGGTTGTCTTATTGGTACCAAAGGATGATGTCTCAGATGTTCCTCGACTTTCTCTTTCTAAACAAATAAGAGGTGATATGGCTTTAAAGGTCTGGGAAACGAATCTAGTAGAAAGTAAAAGACTTGCCAGAGAGGTAAATGAAGCTTGTCTAGAAGCATTGGCATCGCTAGACAAAGGACTAATTGATTTTGAAGGAAATGTTATCTCCAAAGCCCTGGGTCAAATTGATATAGCAAAGAACTAGTATAATTCCAGAACAAGCAAAGAAGAATCTCTAACGTCCATTCAGAAAATGAACCAGATTGATCTCCTTCAAATAAATAATTGGATAGTAAACCCAAGGTTGTAATTACAGGTCATATCTCAAGGAGTGAAAAGGATACAAGAAAAGCTACCTCGGGTAGAGAGGAAGTTATACACTTTCAAGGTGAATGAATCAATTGAAGCTTCAAGGTTGGTAGTGAAATTAGTGATTAAATGCATCCACTGTATTGAATATGGGAAAACAAGCACATCCATAAATAAGTAAAAAACATGCACATGCTATTAACATATTTGAGGAACATATGGCAACAAGACTACAACGACTAAGATATTATGTTGAATCATTAAGAAGACCAGAAGGCATATGTATCTGGCCTAAAGGAATGAGGAAAGGAAGCATTTCTACTAGCAGACGAAGAGATAGAAGAAATTGCCAACGAAGCTCATCATTCTCTATGCATTGTTTTCTTATTTCAAATATTTCCTATTTTTAAATTATAATAAGTCCAACCATTTTTTAGTTGTAATAGTTTGTATAAATATATAGATTTTGTAATATACCAGATATAAAAAGTATGCAGAACATAAATAAAATGCTAGAAATGGCAGAATAACAACAATATAACCAGAACAATCAACACAATAGCACTAAAATGATATAAGAATAACAACAGAAAGAGCACTTTGATTCTGAAAGAAATTTTCACGAGCCTCTTTGAGGGGGAAACCTCCAGTTGAGCAGAGCTCTATTACAATAATATCCAAGCTAGGGTTCTCATACCCTCGACTCCTATTTATACTAAATATGTATATCAAAAGAAGCATATAGAGGAGGATCCTTCTAGAAGTTGAAGCTTCTATTAGGTATTCTTACATTCGACTTATTCTATTTTATTGAAAGGCCTTATTAATATTGACCTTTATTACATCTGAATATATTGTTCTACCTATGTGTGGGTTAGGACCCTAACATGTCCGCCCCTTTAAAAACAGCCTTGTCCTCAAGGCTTGAAATGTGGAAATTGTTGCAGAATGGTAGTTGGTTCCCAAGTGGCATTTGTTGGAGTTGTATGTTTCCACTGGACTAACACTTCCTTGATGGTTCTTTAACGTAGGCGACGCTCATGCTAGTCCAAAACTGCTTGTGGCTGTAGCCAAATGGATCCTTCTTCGGCTAACTCGGGAAGGTTGGTTTGAATTTGGCACTTAGTTCCAATCACCTTCTTTAAGCATGAAACATGAAAACAAGATGTAGCTTAGAATGACTGGGAAAAGCTAACTGATAGGCCACTTTTCCCACACGCTTGAGAACTGTATAAGGACCATAAAATTTGGGTGCTAGCTTCTGACAATGCTCGGCCTTGAGGGAATTTTGCTCGTAAGGTTGCAATTGAAGAAACACTTGATCCCCTTTTGCAAATTGACATTCAGAGCGACCTTGATCTGCTTGTTGCTTCATGCAATTTTGTGCCACGACCAAATTCTCTTTGAGGGTACGTAGAATAGCCTCTCGAACTATAAGTGTTAGGTCAACCGCTTGGACCTTCGAGACATCAGGTAAGTATGAGAGAACTGAAGGTGGATTTTGTCCATATACTGCTTCAAAAGGAGTCATGCATGTAGTTGTATGGTATGAATTGTTGTACCACCATTCAATTAGGGGTAACCATTGAGCCCACTGATTTTTCTTTTCCGAGGCAAAACACCTCAAATATGTTTCCAAACACTTATTGACAACTTGTGTTTGACCATCATTTTGGGGATGATAAGTTGTGCCAAGATGCAATTGGGTGCCTTGTAGCTTGAACAGTTCTTGCCAAAAGTTGCTGGTGAAAGTTGGGTCGCAATCAGAAACAATAGAATGCGCCATGCCATGAAGCTTGAAGACCTGATCCATGAAAAGTTGAGCCACCATGGATGTTGTAAATGGGTGTTGAAGAGCACAAAAATGAGCATACTTGGAAAGGCGGTCAACAACCACCATGATGATTGATTTATTTCCCAATTTGGGTAAGCCTGTAGTAAAATCCATAGAGATATCCCTCCAAATAGCAGGTGGAATCAAAATCGGTTGTAGTGTGCCTGGAGATTTGATTGTTTCGCCCTTGTTGTGTTGACACACATCACATTCAGCTACAAAATTACGAATGTCTTGTTTCATGCCATCCCAGAAAAAAGAGTGTTTAACCTTGTCATAGGTTTTGGTAAACCCAGAGTGCCCAGTTGTGGGTGTAGAATGAAGCTCAAAAAGTACCATGGATTTAAGTTTGGATTGTTTGCTTAAATAAAAACGGCCTTTGTATCGAATCTCATCATGGAGCCAAGAGTACCCTGGGGAAGCTGGAGCATTGGAATGCAATTGTTGGATCAGCTGTGAACTTTTGGGATCGTGTAGCCATTCCTGGCGGACAGCTTGGAGCCAATTTGGTACAATGAAGGAAAGAGAAAAAAGGGATCCATCATCTTCATACTTTCTGGAAAGTGCATCCGCAACCACATTGTCTTTGCCTTTTTTGTAAATGATCTCATAATCATATCCAAAGAGCTTGGTCACCCATTTTTGTTGCTCTGGGGAGGAAACGCATTGTTCCAAAAAATACTTGAGGCTTTGATGGTATGTCTTAATGTGGAAGTGTTGACCCAATAGATAAGGGCGCCACAGATCAACGACATGCATAATAGCCAACATTTCCTTTTCATAGATTGATTTGCCCATATTTATTTCAGACATTTTCTTCCTGGTAAAGGCCAAAGGTTGACCCTCTTGCATAAGGAAAACACACATTCCTTTCCCTGAAGCATCACATTCCAAGACAAAGGTCTTTGTGAAATCAGAAAGGGCCAAGACTAGAGTGGTGCACTTGGCCATCTTCAAGGTTTGAAAAGCTTGAGCCGCGGCTGGAGTCCAAGTGAAAGAGTTATTTTTTAAGAGTGCAGTGAGAGCTGTTGCAATCTTTCCATAATTCTTAACAAACTTGCGATAATAACCTGTTAAGCCCAGAAATCCACGCAAGCTTTTGAGTGTCTTTGGGTGAGTCCAGTCTTGCATAGATTCAATCTTTTTAGGATCCACCCTGATGTCATCCTTCCAACCAGATGACCCAAGTACTCGACTTCTGAGGCACCAAAAGCACATTTAGATTGTTTCAGGAAAAGTTGGTGCTGATAGAGTAGATGGAGAACTTGATCCACATGGGCAAGATGGTTTGTTCAGGTTTTTCTATAGATGAGGATATAATTAAAGAAAACTAATACAAAATTACGGAGAAAAGGACAGAAGACATGATTCATGCGGCTTTGGAAAGTGGAGGGGGCATTACACAAGCCAAAGGGCATGACCAAAAACTCATAGTGGCCCTCATGAGTTCTAAAGGAAGTATTGGGAATGTCTGCCTCTTTCATACGTATTTGGTGGTAGCCAGAATGAAGATCGAGTTTAGTAAAGAATTGGGCACCACTCAATTCATCCAAGAGGTCATCAATGACAGGGATGGGAATTTTTTCTTTAATGGTAAGTTTGTTGAGGGCACAGAAGTCGAGACACATTCGCCAAGAACCTTCTTTCTTTAGGACCATGACCACAGGAGAAGAATAGGGGCTCGTACTAGGGCAGATAACACCTGCGTTAAGGAGTTCCTGGACCATTTTCTCAATTTCATTTTTTTTGGAAAAGGGGTGACAATACAGACGGATATTGGGAGGAAGGATTCCTAGTACAAGGGGAATGGAATGATCATGAACACCACGGGAAGGAGGGAGTCCCTGGGGAGTAGAAAATACCACTTGATGTTTAGAAAGGATGGATTGAAGGTCTTGCGGCACCGAGAGTGTCTTTGTTGCTTGTATGGCATGGAGTTGGGCAATAACACCAGAAAGACCTTTTTTGAGCAGCTTTTCCATGCGATGGGAACTAATGATCTCAGGTGAACTGACGGTGATGCCTTGGAACTTATATTGTTGGCCCTCCTGGTCGAATTGCATGGTTAATTCCTTAAAATCCATGAGAATGGGACCCAAAGTCCTTATCCAGTCAGCACCCAACACAATGTCACAACCGCCCATGTCGATAGCAAACATATGAGATTTGAGGTGGTAGTCACCAATTTGGAGATGCACATTTTCACAACGCCCTCCACATTTCATGGATCCACCATTGGCAATCATGATTTGGAAAGTATTGATGGCATGGATATAGCAATGAGTTTCTTGGGCAATGCGGTGATCAATAAAATTATGGGTGGTTCCACTATCAACCAGAATGATGACCTTCCTATACTTGATGTAACCGATGAGCTTGAGGGTTTGGGGAGCAGAGAAGCCAGTGAGAGCATTTAGGGAAATGACTGGTTCTACTTTGGGAGGATCTGAGGGAGGGGTTATGTCAATGGTTTCAGGGGACTCAAACACAAGGGGAGTTTCAACATCCTCTTCCAAAATATCCTTTGAGATGGCCATAAAAATATTTTGCTCCTTACACTTGTGGCACGGGAAATATTTGTCATTACAATTATAAAAAATCCCTTTGAGTTGGCATTCAGCCATTTCATCCCTGGTCAATTTTTGGATCTTTAGTGGAGCGGAGGGAGTAGTGGGATTTACTAGTTTAGTGTGAGGGATAAAGGAGGGTTTATGGTTTTGAGAAGATACAACTTGTTGTGCTTCTTTAGCTCTTCTAGTAGCCTCCACCCAACTCTGAGGCCGAGCCATGAGGACATGGGCCCAAATCTCATCCTTGAGGCCACTGATAAAACACTCTTGGAAAAAGGCATATGACATGCTCTATGTTCGAAAATCTAAGCGCTCAAAAGAAGCTATAAAGTCTTCCATTGTTCCTGACTGTTTCAACTTTGTCAAACGGCCCAAATGGTTGGCGTCAGTGTCAAAGCATTCATAAAGCTCTGCCACAAATTGTGTCCAAGCAATATACCCTTGACGGGAAGTTTTTCTCCATTGCCACCATTGCCAAGGTTCTTGATCTAGATGGAGAACACCGTACCAGAGTTTGGCCAAGTCATCTATAATGCAGTATAAAGAGAAATAATGTTCCATTTGGGTTACCCAACCAGTGGGATCCGAGCCATCAAATTTGGTCACATCCACCCGTAGAAGGCGTAGGTCACGTTGAAAGTGATGGTGCTGAAAGTTAGAGGAATGTCCAACTTTAGTATCTGAAGGTGGGTAAGATAAAGGGTTATCTGTAGGGATATGCATCTTGGTGCAGAGCATCAAAACGACAAATTCAAGCTGGGTAGTCAGGTCTTGTTTGATTTCCTCCATTGAGGACTGCATGGATGTATTGAGGGCAGCAACATTGGCACTGATTTGTTTCACTTCTTGCTGGGTCTCAGTGATATTAGATTGCAAGGTATTGAAGCGAACTTCCAGGTCTTGGCTATGGGTATGGGCCATGATGATGAGGAAACCAAAATAGGGCAGGTGGGGTCAAAAATTTTGCTAAAAAATGATATGTATGAATGTGGTAAGGGCGAAGAGATGAATCCAATGGAATAGGTCTCAAATAATGGTGCAAAAATTTCTAGACCTTTTTTTTTTTTTTTTTTACACCTATAGAGTTATACTCCGGTCTGAAGAATATTGCAGTGATGAAATTCCCAAATGCTTAACCACGAAGAAATGTGTAGTTATTTGGCAACCCGGACATAGTTGTGTGGCAAGAGATCTCATCTGTTTTAATTTGTTAATGTTTATGTCCCCAAGAATTAGGTATTCAAGGGTTCTACAGACAAGGTCTTTCCCTGTGCTATAGCTCTCTGATATACGTGCAGGGTCCGACAGTAGTACTCGGGCCAATATCTCAGGGCACTAACTAAGGAGGATAGGTCGTACCCTTAGCCATACTACCCGACTACCTAGGTACTAGAGAGTATCTTCCCGAGTGTTGTTCTCGATGGCACTATAGCAATGAGGCGGCTGATCGGTTTATCTAAAGAGGGCTTCAGGTAATCTAGGTCGATATGTACACAGGTGTTGTTTGTTCTGATACCACTCGAAGGGGTACCAACAGGGGTTACAAGGGTGGCCAACCGATGTGCGCTTAAGTACCACTTGTATTTCTTGCGTGTATGAATCCCTCAACCACGGTTTTATGCGCGTAACAACAAATCTCTGTGGCTTAAAGACGTTGGAATACGTCTTTACCCTGGAAAAAAATTAACCCACAATTTTTTCCGAGGAAAGTGCTCTGATACCACTTGTAATATACCAAATACAAAAAGTATGCAGAACAGAAATAAAATGCTAGAAATGGAAGAATAACAACAATATAACCAAAACAATCACCACAATAGCACTGAAATGATATAAGAATAACAACAGAAATAACACTTTGATTCTGAAAGCAATGTTCATAGGCCTCTTTGAGGGGGCAACCTCTAGTTGAGCAGAGCTCTATTACAATAATATCCAAGCTAGGGTTCTCATACCCTCGACTCCTATTTATACTAAATATGTCTATCAAAAGAAGCATCTAGAGGAAGATCCTTCTAGAAGCGAAAGCTTCTATTAGGTCTTCTTACATTCGACTTATTTTATTTTATTGAAGGGCCTTATTAATATTGACCTTTATTACATCTGAATATATTGTTCTACCTATGTGCGGGTTAGGACCCTAACAGATTTAAGATCTATCAAAGGTTTCTTCTTGCCGAATGTAATAGAGAAAACTCTCCTTATTGAGTATTAATATAAGTGCAGACAAAGATTCCAAATTTTGTTCAGTTTGGGTTGTGTGTTTCTTCCGTTTTCCCATATCTCAGCATTTCTTATGCAATTCCTTGATAAATGTCTAATTTCAATTTAGTACAACAACTAATGTAATCGTATTACATCAATAATTTGTTAAGTAATCAGTTTTTCCTTTGCATTTACTGTGATTAAATCAAGACCTGCAAGTTGTGTGAATTACTGTAATTTATACTTTATTCAAGATTGCACTACCTGTTTTCTTCCATTGCAACAAGGTGAGACTCTTCAGCAATTGATGCCTTACTTTGTTAAACAATTTTGTATTTTTATCTCACACCATTCGATATTACAATTTTGACTCAGACACGAAATACGACCTCTATGTTGCCATACTGTTAATTTCATTTAAGGAATTTTTCTCATATAACTAAGGTAGAAAAAACACTCTTTAAAAACACTCTCTTTAAAATTTCTTGATTCCTGACATTACTCTTTGAGCCTTAAGTTTAATCTCAGGAACAACAAGAATATTCAATACTTGGGGCATATAATTTGAAAAAAAGAGATAGTAGTTGATCTCAAGAAGAATGCTCTACTCTAACACCAACATATATTCCCAACTTCCCCTTGCATTATGTTCAAGATAACCAGAGCACAATGCATTCTCATCTTGTAAAACACCCCATACTCAACTCACATGATCTGACAATTGCATCCAAAATCCCATATGAAAGATTGCTTCACCTAGGGATCATTGGCGAAGCTTTCCTTTACGTTTTCATCCTCCAATGATGAAATTTCAAGGTTATGAATATTCATGGGTTTTAACAACACATTTTTCTAACCTTTGATAGTGCGTAGAGCCTTAAGGCATCTGTAACATTTGTCACCATGTTATACTTCAATCTCGAACTTGGAAATTACTTGGAGTCCATCTATTGTCAATAATTTTCTTTTGTTAATTAGTCAAATTATTTTGCAGAGATTTATATGAGAGGAAGGGACTTAGTCCCAAATAATTTTCAAGCTCTGAAGATTTGCAAGAAAAAGGCAACAAGGATCAAACAAAACAAGTATTCCTTCAATTTCATGCTTTGCTTTTAAAATCTTAAGTTTTCCAATTGTACATCAAGCAATTGCTTTGATACTATGGGTAGAGCATCACACTCAACATTCTCATACACATGATGCACTTCAAATTGTATTTGGGCCTGCATTCATATTGTTTTTTGTAGCTTGGCATTGATCCTTTACATTGAAAACTAAATTGAGTTCTACAAAGAATCCATGTTGATGAAACGAACATGCCATAGGCCCACCATTTATGAATCATCTAACATGCTTAGAGATCAAATATAGAGACAATTTCAAAAATGTTTGCAATATGCTATTGAGCACTTGATCAAAGTGTGAAACTCGTTTATCCTGCTACACTTGGTATGCAATCAATTTTCACAAATGATGTGAAACCTAACCATCCTCCTCAATACAAAGTATATCTACAAAGAAACTAGTTGTTTGAAGCACTACCTAAAATAGTAGGCTCCACAATATTTGCCTCAACATGCTCAAGAACTTCAATGGATGGTTGTAGTGCATCCACATTAGAATCTTCTATGCATAGATCTCCTCATTTTCCAAGATGACATGCAAACACAGTGAATAATATGTATAAGAGAAAGATAATAAGCTACCTTTCAAAAAACATCAAAATCAAATATAGCACCAATTTCAATTTTACAAAATGTCCACATAATATTAATGATCCTATTTATCTAATCATGATTCACAGATTATATCTAATTGTAGAAAAGTCGTAGCACCAATTATCTAATCATGATTATGTTACCACAAAATGTCCACATAATATTATTGATCATTTTTTATCTAGAAAAGTGGTGTTACTGGTAGCACCCTTTTTGGGGGTGGTTAAAATTACCACCTTCTACATTAATCGTAGCCTTAACAATATTATAATGTTGTTGACAAAAACCTTAGAATCAACTCCTGAATCAAAAAGTGGTGCTAACAGTAGCACCATTTTTTATTTATTTTCGAGGTTAAAACTACAACTTATTTGAAACCTTTGGACTTGACAATTGGTACCATTGCAACCAAAACCTTTATTTTTAACCAAAACTGAAATTGTATTAATTTTCATAAAACAAAGTTGTGCCAAAGTGAACAACAATTACATATTCTGTTTCTAAGCTTGCCAAAACATAGCACATTTTAGTGATTAAGTCTATCGATAGAAAGAGATGAACCAGAAAAAATTTCCAAGTATCATCACCTACCATTTCAAACCGAGTAACCTTGCCCAGGGTATTCACTCTATCTTGAAATGAAAACCCGACCACCTGAAGCCTGAGAAATACCAAGGGAGGATGGCATGTTCCCCTTTATTTCTAAAATTTATAACCATAATTTATACTATGAATGACCACAAACATGTACCAAAATAAAAAAAATCCAAACAAAATTACCAGAAGATTGTTCCATGATGCCAAAGAGAAGGTCCACACCTAACCATAATGCATCCCAACCTCGCCCAAAAATCATTGTGAAGACTAGGCTCAAAGGCCTTTCATCCTATAAACACCCATATAGAGGAAATATCACACGAGAGCTCCCAAAAAGACAAATCTGATGCACCCACAAACCTCTTAACACCCCTACCTATATCCACTTATAAATGCAAGAATTCACAGATTCCAAGAAAACATGCCTCGAGTCTTACAAAAATTCCCTGCAAGAACTAAATTTGATATCCTTCCTTCCTATATAATACCACATATCTTGAGCCACTTCATAACTTCACACTCAAATGCCACAAGTGAAGCCAGTGAGATTAAATGAAGGTGGGGGTTTGTATGAGAATATGAACGCTCCACCACCTGCTCCAAGTGTAAGATCTTGAGTGTTTTTCATGTGATATGAATTGATTTAATGACCATTATATGTGAATGAGGGGTTATATTATAGCTCATAAACTTTGAAACCTTAGGGGATAGTGGCAAATGAAAATTCCCCAATTTCCATCAGTACACCAACTTTTAATGAAGTGGGATACTTGGTCAAAACATATGCTTCATTGTTTATCTTTCATTTGACATGAAAGAGCCTAACCTTATTGAATTGAGCTATCGTCTATTTGATTTTCTTTATGATTCCCTGTAGTTTAATTCCTCCCAGTGTGGAATGGTTCATAGATTCCCAAAGAATGATCGTGGAGTCCCTAAACATTAATAAATCCCCGATTTCTTAAATTATAGCTATAGTGAGCCCACACCATAGTGAATATGCTTTGTCTAGGTTATTCGATAATTCACTTAATCCCTAAGCATATTGTTTAATTTGTTTCCCATGGGATCATGAAGACTCCTTCCTGCACCTGCCACTTCTCTTAAATTTGAAGCACATGAGTGTGGGCTTTGATCTACTTATGTGTGCATAAGTCACAAGTCCATTTAATATAATCTCTCTGGGTCCAACCACACATTCGACCACTACCTCACGATGTCCCATAACTCCAGGAAATCCTCATGGTGTCCCATAACTTCAGGAAATCCCTCATGGGAATTGAACCTTTTCCACTGGTGAAAAAATGAATTTGAAGGACATGGGGGTGGGATTTGATCCACTTATGTGTGCACGGGTTGAAAGATCATTTAATATAATCTCTTTGGGTGCAACCGCACATTCAACCACTACCTTGAGGTGACCCCGTGGCTCCAAGAAAATCCCTCATTAGAATTGAACCTTACCATTGGAACTAAAACCTTAAAATCAATCCCTAAATAAAAAAAAATAGTGCTCACAATAGCACACCCCTTTTTCTAGGGATAAAATTGCAAGTTTTTTGAAATTGTGGCCTTCACAACCAATACCCTTGGAACCAAAATCAAAGGACCAACCGCGGAATCGAAAAGAGGTGTTATCAGTATCACCCTCTTATTTTCAGGCTTAAATTTGAACAATTTAGAAACCATGGCCCGAAAGCATGACACTATTGCAAACAAAATCATAAAAAAGAAGAAAATAAATTTAGAGAGAGAGAGAGAGAGAGAACAAAAGAAAAGGAGAAAACCCCAAATGAAAATAAAAACCATATTTTTTAAATTAAAAAATAAACATTTTAGACTTAAAAACAATTAAAAAAACATAATTAGAAAACAAGAGAGAAAGAGAGGTCCAATTTTTTTTTAAAAGGAAAGAAAAAGAGTTTTTTTTTTAATATGAAAAAATAAAGTTAGTTTTTTTGTTTGCTAGTGTGTCCTTACCTGCAAGACTAGCACGTGGTCTAAGAAACCACAACCCAGGGGCATCTAAGCTATCAAAATCACCCAGGGATCGCACTCAGCCTGGGCCACACCAACCCTTAACATGGCTAGATTGTTTTTGGGTGTCTCCTCCTAACTACCACGAGTTTCAAACGTTGACTGCCTTATAGAACAAAACCCTCAAAATCCAGTCGAGCTAGCAAGATTTGACTCCTTTTTTAAATACATTAAAAACATTTTTTTTAAATCCAATACACCTTTTTAAAACAAAATAAACATATAAAAATAAAATATTAGAAGAAAAAAATTGAAACAATTTAAAACAAAATTTTGAAAAAATTAAAAATTAAATAAAAAGCAATTCAAAACAAAATTAAAATA
>ML776788.1:360548-376481 GCA_009831015.1 Picea engelmannii
TGGATTATCCCAGCTCACTAGAGTGTTTCACTTTCTTCCATAAAGCGCTTCAAATGGGCTCATCTTCAATGATGCATGATACCCATTATTGTAGGCGAATTCTACCAAATGCAGGTAGTCTTCCCACCTTGATGGTTTATCCATCACATACATTCTTAGCATGTCTTCTATTGCTCTGTTCACTCTCTCTGTCTGTCCATCAGACTCGGGATGATATGTTGTACTAAAGTTCAGATTCGTTCTGAATCCTTTTAACAGTCCTTTCCAGAAATTCGAAGTGAATTTCGGGTCTCTATCAGACACAATTGTCTTAGGAATTCCATGCAAGCGTGCAACTTCTTTTAAGAAAATATCAGCAACATCTGCTGCTCTGTGGGTGGTTTTCAGTGGAATAAAATGGGCAGCTTTAGTAAGCTTGTCCACTACCACCATGATTGAATCATGCTGCTTGCTTGTTCTGGAAAATCCTGTGATAAAATCCATTGTTGCCACATCCCATTTCCATTCAGGAATAGGTAAAGGCTGCAGCAACCCTGCTGGGTGCCTATGCTCCGCCTTAACCTTCTGGCACTCCATACATCTGGCGATGTATTCAGCGATTTCTTTCTTCAAACCCAGCCAAAAATAATGGCTTTTGACTGCTGCCATAGTCTTCTGATATCCAGGATGTCCAGCATAAGCCACGTTATGCATCTCCTTTAGAATTGCCAGTTTCAATTCTTGGGCATTGGGTACACACACTTTGTTTTTATACAGAAGTAAACCATTAGTTCCCAAGGTGTAACTTTCCTTGGTCTGTGGTCTCTCACGCTGCTGTAGCTTTGCTACAAGATTTTTGTACTGCAAATCAGCATTTGCAGCTTCCAAAATTTTGTCTTTCATCTCTGTCTGGTACATGCTAATGGTTGTAGCATGTAATTCGTGCACTTTTCTACTGAGTGCATCAGCCACCTTATTTTCTTTCCCTTTGATATGCTTGATATCAAATTCATATTCGCACAGAAATTCCAGCCATCTAATTTGCCTAGCGTTTAAGGTCGGCTGATCAAATAAATACTTCAAACCGTTATGGTCTGTTCTCAACTTGAATCTCTTGCCCATGAGGTAATGTCTCCATTTCCTCAAGGCGTGAACGATTTTTGTCAGCTCTAAATCATGTGTGGCATAATTCTTCTCATGTTCCTTCAACTTTCGGGATTCATAACAAACTACAAATCCCTCTTGGCTAAGAACTCCTCCCAGCCCCTCCTTACATGCATCCGTGCATACTACGTAATCCTTGTTTGGATCTGCAATCTTTAGGATTGGAGCACTAGTTAGCAGCTGCTTCAATTGCTGGAAGCTGCTCTCACATTCTTCAGTCCACTGGAACTTCTTCTCCTTCCTTTGCAAGGAAGTGATAGAATGAGCTATCCTTGAGAATCCGGCTATGAACCTCCTATAATAGCCCGCCAGACCCATAAAAGATCTAACTTCTACCACATTCCTTAGCGCTGGCCATTCTCGAATGGCCTGTACCTTTTTAGGATCCACAGTGATCCCTTCTTCAAATATAATGTGTCCCAAGTAATGGATTTGCCTTTGGTAAAAAGAGCACTTGCTCAGTTTTGCGTACAACTGGTGTTCTCTCAACACCTACAGCACCATTCTCAGGTGTTGCTCGTGTTCTTCCTCTGTCTTGGAATACACCAAGATATCGTCCAGGAAGACTATGACAAACTTGTCCAATTAATTTCTGAACACTCCATTCATTAAACACATGAAAACAGCAGGCGCGTTGGACAGTCCAAACGGCACCACCGTGAACTCATAATGATCGTACCTTGTTCTAAAGGCAGTCTTGTTGATGTCCTCATCCTTTATTCTCACTTGGTGATATCCAGATCTGAGATATTTTTTTGAAAATATTTTTGCATCCTTCAACCGATCAAAAAGATCATCAATCCTTGGCAGAGGATACTTGTTCTTGACAGTGACCTTATTCAACTGTCGAAAATCAATGCACAACCTCAACGTCCCATCTTTCTTCTTCACGAATAGGACCGGGGCTCCCCACAGTGACACACTGGGGCGAATGTAACCTTTCTTTAGTAGCTCTTCGAGCTGCAATTGCAACTCTTTCAGCTCTGGCGTACTCATTCTATAAGGAGCTTTCGAAATTGGAGTTGTTCCAGGCATCAAATTTATAGAAAAATCGATGTCCCTCCTCGGAGGTAGTCCAGGTACCTCCTGAAATACATCCTTGAACTCCTTGAGTACTTCATGGTATTCCAGATTCGATACTACATCTTGGGATGCTTCTTCCACCTGAGTTGCAAATAATTGACAGCCTTTTCGGTAACATTTCTTCAGCTGCATGGCTGAGATTTCCCTCACAGCCACGGCTCTAGGAATTCCTTGGACTATTACCTGATTTCCCTCTTCGTTCAGGCATGTGAACCTCTTGTTATGGAAATCCAGAAGGGCATGGTGCTGGTCCAACCAGTCCATCCCAATTAAACAATCGTATGAGCCTAAAGGTAGAATGTTCAATTCAGCCTTAGTGCTCATTCCTTTCATGTCCACTGAACAGGGCTTAACCAATTCAGTGACCTTCCTCTTGGTCCCTGTGGCCAACTGCACTAACCAAGACTTCTCATGTTTTTTCCTCGTTAGATGCAAACTTTCCACCACTCTAGGATCTACATAACTATGGCTAGCCCCTGAATCAATTAAAATAACAAGTGGTTGGTTGTTAATCGTACCTTCCACTTCAATCATGTGCGATTGAAATTATGCTTACTTGTTGTCCAGGGCTGCGTAGATCCTCGGCATTCTGTTGCCCATATCTTCCACTGTTTCAGCTTGCTGAACAGTATGTACAGTTCTCGCCTTACCATTTTTATGGGGACAATATCTGTACTTGTGGTTTCCTTAACAGCCCCAACACTGAATGGGCGTCAGTCTCTGTCTTTGTGCTCCCTCTTCAGTCCTTCTCGGCTCTCTAAACGATGGTTGTCCCTGAAGACTGTTTCTGAAAAAGGAAGGGTTGTTTCCCTTCTGCCTCTGTTCCTTCTTAAACTTCCTCTAATCATTCCAAACCTTCTGAAAGGTAGGATTTTCTCTTTGTTGTTCGTATAGACATTTCACCCTTCTTATGGTTTCTTCCATGGTCTTAGGATCGTCATACTGAATCTTGTCACCAATGGAAGGTGGTAGTCCACTCAGATATCTATGAATCTTGATAGCCTCATCTTTCATGAATGGAACATACTTCAGTAGTTCTAGGAAACTTCGTTCATACTCATCAATGGTCATACTGCCCAACTTGAGTTCGAAGAACTCCTTCATCTTTCTGTCATAGTATCTTTTAGTCAGGTATTTCTTCTCGAAATACCTCTTAAATTCCTTCCAAGTGACCTCTTTCTCTCTGATGTGTTGCACCTGCACAAAATGATCCCACCACATGGATGTTTTTCCTTTCAGTTGGTACATTGCAATTCTTCCTTCTGTATGGGCAAAATAATTCTGCAGTTGGAAGTATTTCTTCATGCCAAGCAACCAGGTCTCGGCATCTTCTTCCTTCTTATGTTCTCCATCGAATGTTGGAGGCTTAATCTTGTTCATCTCCCCTTTCAATTCATCCTTTCCAGATTTTCGGTGTTTTCTGGTAGGGGATGGGCTTGGACTATTGTGTGTCTTCCTATCAGAATGTCCTTGGGAGCGACTAAGATGTTGGCTACCACTCCTCGACCTACTTCTTCTCCCATGGGTTCTGCAACTCTCCGTCGTACTTGAGTCTCCTCCCTTCTCGATTTTCTTCTCTATTCTTTCCAGGCTCTTCAAAAATTTTAAGTATAACTCACCCTGTCGATCCCTGACTTTCATAAGCTTTCGGCTATCATCTCAGTGAGCCTTGGCCTCTCTTTGCAACCCTTCAATGATTTTCATTATGTGCCCTTCCTTATCCTTTTCTTTTCTATGCCCATTGGAGTTCGATTTTTCGACTCCCAAGTTAACATCCTTTCCTTCCTGTTTGTCTTCTATTTCAGGGGTAATCTGCACTTTTCCCCACTCCATACTCGGTGTTGTTTAACTGGAGTCCTAACCTCCATTGAACTCTGCACACGCACTCTCTGTGAAATTAAATTTGAAGTTTGTCAGGCCATTAAACTTCATAAACAATCCACAACATTTATGACTAACACCAATAAGAACAAAAGACATTTCGATTCCAATGGGTTTTCTGAGCTCTCGTTCAGCTCTGCAATTTTCAGGACTTCATTTTTCGGGTTTTCGAAGCTTTCATTTTTGGCACTTCAGAATTTTGGGACTTCAGGTTTCGGGGTTTCGGCCCACAAGACTTTCAACTTGCTTTCCTTTCCAACCCCTGACTTTCGAAATTCCGGCTTACTCTACCCTCCGGGCCCACATGACTCAGTGGTTACCCACAACTACGGTGGTACGTGGTACATTAATGAGGGACCACGTCGCTTTTTAACGACGTCATCGGGTCCCACCTCTCTCGCTTCTCTTCTTGACCCACTGGCACATGGTACATCTCCATGTGTCCACGTCCATTCCTAGAAAAATCCAACGATCAGATCTTTCTCGAATCTATGGCACAGATCCTTTTGGGGTTTTGGGCTTCCAAACACCGATGCGCTCTAACTCTCATTAGCCCTCCGGGCTAGACTCGTGGTTCACATGACCTCCCCTTATATGACCACATTCATACCTCCTATCGGGGTTTCAGACTTTCCAATGTCGAAACACATATGTCCTCAGGATTCGCGATTCCCCGAACCCCGATTTCCCAATGGATGACTCTCCTTCCATAACTTTCCCAACTACCTCGATCTCGGCCACATGTCCCCAAGAATGGACGGTCCTTGCCGCTTCTCGCTATTCATGATTTCACGATTTCAAATGCTCCGGGTGCCTTGTCTTCAGGATTCGCGAAACGCCGAACCCCGATGTGCCAATTTGACTTTTCTACCGGGACTTCCCTGATGACAAAATCCTTTGTCAACTCAAAACCCCGATAGCCCATATACCGATGGGTTGCTCGATCTCTGCCATGTGTCTCAACTATTGGACGGCTCTGATCAAATCTCAGGACTTCGTCCGGTGCAAGGTCAAAAACGCTCACCTATGTGAGTCCGGGTGTCCGAATCTCTGAATTGGACGATCGCACGACACGCATCCTTCCTTAGACAGATGGCTCAGACTCCCTCTTGCTATTTCAGAACTTGAAATATCCCTACCTTCTCAACCTCAAGAACTCTGATATCCCGAACGTCGATATCCCGATAAGCCAACTCCTTTCGGGACTTTCACCCTCCTGTTCACGAAGCTTTAAAACTCCGTGCAACTCTCTACCGATCCGACAGCTGTCGGGTAATTTGCTCAATATCTGACGGCTCACAAGGGTTCTCCTTCCCTCCCAAACAGATCCTAGAGCTTCCACACCCCCAGTGTGGAGTCCTCTCTCCTTGTGGACTCATACCACAAATGGCCGCGGTTTCATAACGCCGCTATACCTCCTGAGCTTTAAAAACTCGTCAAGTAACTCCTTGACATTTTGGAGTAAACCAGGGTCCGAAATTGGCCTTCCAGACCCAATTTCCCCTCGCATTCTCGATCCAAAGACCACTCCACTGGCCCATCTAGGCTCAGTGTCGAAACCTTGGCTCTAATACCAAACTGTAGCGCACCCACTGCGCCACTTTCTGATACTATGTTTAATCTCTCTGATACCAAACTGTAGCACACATTTTCACTCAACTACCAAGGATACTATAACACCACTTGGTAGATAACCCAGAATGACACATTCTCATTCGTAATTAATCGCATGCATTTAAACAAATAAACACATTCAAGCTCAGAGTACACATATTATTCACTGCTATAATTTACAAACCATAGCATGTCATACTAAATCATATACACAGCGGAAATCATGATAACATAAGCAATAGAGTCATGCAATCTATGAGTAAAACATAAACATATACTTATCTTTATCAATGGTAGATTCCACCAACCAAGTGCAGGCCTCCCATGAACCTCCCAACCTTAGACCACACTGCTCATCAGCTCAGCAGTGGATCACCCCCGAGCTATACTAAGCTCCACCCCAAGGAAAGGAATCCTAGCTAAGCTGAGGTTACAAGGAAAACAACACTTAGAATCTGGAAGGATTCTTCCCAGGATGCCATCTTACGCCCACTACTACCAGACTCTCATTACCCACATACCTGTTCTTCCCAGGAGTATACACCTTCACAAGCACAGTCCATCAGTGCTAACCTCCCTTTAAGCCTAAGAAAAAAAAGAGGGTGCCACTATGATTAAGGGATTTTCCCCCTATGATCTTGGGTATGAATCACAGTAGAGAAATACTAAGTGGAAGAGACAACAATCTCCCCTCAATGAAAAGCACACAAAAGCTAAAGAAAATAACTAATTAAACTAGGAGGAAGTAGGGATAGAGTGGAGAAAAGAAAGTGCACCTTGTTCTCTCATCTGATGTCGATCCCCGCTCCAATTCGTTTAGGAGCTATTGATCTTCTACCGGAAACCAACCTATAAGATAGATACAAAACAAGGGCTGCAATGAAAGTAGTTATGCAATCAAAAGCATGTTCATATTATATGTCAGATTCAAAGTAAGCATGAATAGAAACATACAGTGAAGACAAAATCTGAGGGAAAACAAACTCTTTTATTATCTGCAAGTGGAAAAGGTAAGTTACAACCTTGTCCAACCTTTAGGCACCATCTTGAAGCTAATTGTCTAGGTTCCTCCAGGAATCCTCAAGCCTCAACTTGACCAATGTAATCTTCCTTCAATGACTCATATAGGGATAAGGAGACACCCTATAGTCACATAACATGAGAAAGAAGTTATGGAAATGGAGTTTCCAGTCTAAAGGGGATGTTGCTCAAAGAATTATAGGGAAGGGAGGCTTACTAGATGTTGGTAGCATAACTTGCATAAAGGGACTTGACCTCTCCTTATCCCTCCATGATTTTTTTATATCTTCCCAAAGAGTTTTGGGGAGTTGAATCTTGTTGTGTATGGGCAAGGGTCGTTGGGAAATGAGCCCAACCAAAAAACCCACCCAAAAACACGGGATTATTTTATTTTCACAAATTTTGAGGGCATCCGCAGGTTGCAGTGTGGAAAGTCATGGATGTTTGCGTGTTGCACTAGGAAAACCCACGGATATACTCTTAGTGCATGTTTTTAAAATGGATTTTGAGAGGTCTTTTGGGGAAAAGTATAGCAGGCATTGGGAAAGGGCTGGGCCATGGAAAAAATGCATAAGTGTGGAATTTTGTGCTATAACACACTGATAGTGTATTTTTTTATTCCATGGCTGGTCTTACGATTTTGGTTCCAAGTGTACCGGTTATCAAGGCCATGATTTAAAAAAACTTGCAATTGTATCCCTAGAAAAAAGGGGGCCTGCTACTAGGAGCACCACTTTTTGGAGGTTGATTTTAGGGTTTGTGCTACAACAGTATCGAGTGTCAAGTCCATAGGTTTTAAATAAGTTGTACTTATAACTAAATGGTATTGTTGTTAGTGCCACTTTTCAATTCTAGCATTGATTTTAAGTTTTTTGTCAACAACATTATGAGGTTGTTAAGGCCATGGTTGCAAAAGGTGGTAATTTTAACCTTGAAAAGAAAAGAGTGCTACTGATAGCACCACTTTTTGAAATGGGGGTAAAAATAGCCACTAAATGTGACCTTTAGAAAATGAGAACTCTGAAGGCTTGTTGTCAAGTTAGTACCTATGTTTGATCCCAAAATCATGGTTTGACATAAATATGCTAATTTGAAATATTTTGATATGTTTTCTTGTAGGTATTGACTATCACCTAAAATAGTCCATAATGTTGTTATTGCATCATATTCGAGAGGATTGTCCAAAACACAAATGGTTTCCACATTGTTACAAAAAAACATTGGGCTTGTTGAAACAATTTTAATGAATCTAAAACACCTTGAATTTGTTCTCCATGTATGTGGACCTTTTGGCAAATGTGGCACACTATTTTTTTTTTATTTTGCTAGAAAGTAATATTTTAAAGTGGTTTGACATTGCCAATCATTCAAATATTGAGGGTATACCATAGACATGGCCTCCATCAATTCATCTCGATGAAATCGTGCTTATTTGTGATGCTAGTGATTTTTCAATTTCTATCCAGTTGTATCTCACTAAAATTACAACATTGTCAAATAGGTATCTCAAATTTGTAAATTGTGGACCAATAAAAGACTCTAGCATTGTATACAAATTATCCAATGCAAGGCATGCTAATTTTCTTACATTTATGTATTTTGCAATATGCATTGTGTGACTCTGAGACATTTTCATGAGGATACTCATTTCATATAGCATAGGAATAATTCTAGCCAATGTTAATAATATCTCTATATCAATTAGTCGAAATAGAAGATCTTGAGCTTTATCTACACTGAAGCAATGTTCCTACATCACCACTACCAAGGATTGGTACTCACTAAATACTCTTTGAGATAGTCCATTCAGTGAGATCCATCTTGTATCAACATCTTTTAGTATTTTTTTTTTATTTTTTTTTCAGTCGTAACCCCACCAACAAATTGTCAAAACTCTGAAAATTGTTTAGGATTACAACAAAAGTATTCATAAGCCTCATGTACAAGATCTTCAACTTTTGAAACCGATGGAAACTTGCTTAATAT
Source organism: Picea engelmannii (assembly GCA_009831015.1). Classification (NCBI taxonomy): domain Eukaryota; kingdom Viridiplantae; phylum Streptophyta; class Pinopsida; order Pinales; family Pinaceae; genus Picea; species Picea engelmannii. Next base: position 369,276 of record ML776788.1, read on the forward strand.
TTTAAATATAAGACTCATCCTATGAGCCATAGAATGAATACTAATCATATATGGTGAAGCTAATAATTTTAGTTTGATAAAAAGGCCATTCCTTTGTCCTTGCATTACTAATGCTCCATTTGCTCCAACACATACCAAATTTTTTGCAATCATTAAATGATAAATACCACCAATTTCTTTCAAACTATTAATAACAATTTCATAAATATTTTCAGTTGTAGAATTGTCCCTCATTTTATGAATCCCGAGTAGATAGGAATGCCTAATATGGTTATTAACCACATAATTATTCATACATATCCATGAAGTATTATCAATAACTATAACCTCATCCAAAGACAATGAGAAAAACCTAGCATCAACAATCTTCTCTTTCATATCATCCTTTTCTACTTGAGCTAGACATCTTGCCCATTCATGGCCACTCATTATAGACTGATGAGAAGATGGAAAATTCAACACTTGGATAAAAGATAGATATTTCATGTAATCTGGATAATTTATCATAGGATGACCTCTATATAAGATGTGAAATGCAATGCTTAAGTGTGTCATCTTGGATAACAAGTTTCTTTCCATTGTCATTCCAAATAGAGATGTAATGGTTTCTCCATTTTCCTTGAGTTTTCCCTTACTTATTAAATATTTCTTATATTCATCTTCATATGTGACATGTCGAAATTCCTCAGAAGATTTCCATTTGATAATAGATTTATGCTCTCCATTTACAATTTTGTTATCATTCACCTTTCTTGCATGCTTCTCTATTGTATCTAACTTCATCTACAAATTCATTACCTTGCCAAGTTTCCAACTACATGTAATGCATCTAACTTCTCATGAATTTTCTTTCTCATTTGTCGGAGGTATTGGTTCAATGAATAAAAAATTTGAGACCCATTCTAGTTGGAATAGTCTCTCTATGTCCCGCTGACCTTTTTTCCTTTTTCATGAATGGATTGTGTCATCTTCCAAGGAAAAACCTTCAACATTTGTATTCCAAATTTCTAGTGAAAAAGAATTTATCTTTCTTAATCACTAGAGGAACCTATTCTTTCATCCATTATATGGATATTAGATGGATTCTCATAAGATTTGACATCTCTCGTAGTGATAGGTTGCTCAAAAGAGATTGAAGCATGAAGATAATGTGGATTCTTGGATTGAGGTTTTTGAAAGTATGATGATACATCCCTTTGTCTTGATGTTTTCTTCCCACGATCGAGTGATAGGTTTCTCAAAAGAGCTTGAAGCAAGAAGATAATGTGGATTCTTTGATTGAGGTTTTTGAAAGTATGATGATATATCCCTTTGTCTTGATGTTTTCTTCCCACGATAGATGTTTGACATCTCACTCAATATTCAACAATTGAAATTTCAAATCTATCTAGAAACCAAAAGTCAAACACCCATGAGAAAAATAACATAAAGCTAGTATAATTCCGACCAAGTATATAATCTTTATATCTATTTATACTTTCTATTATATTTTTTTGTGAAATAAAATTCTTAGAGAAAACATACAACCTTTTTGTACATAACAATTTTAATTAACTATATAGACTATATAATAATTTATTTATATTATTAAAAGATTATTAATAGTTCAAATATTTACTTTATGTAACTAACATAGAAAACAACTAGTTTGCTATTTTAGGGTCAATATTAACACCATGAAAAAAAAATAACATGAATACAAGAATAATGAAAATAATAAATGACAAACACACAAGATGCACAAAGCACAATGTCAACATGTGTAACAATATATTATAAATAAGTACACTAGTTTGTGATATTGAATCAAATATGAATGAGAGATACAATAGTCATTGTAATCATTTTGACAAAGAATATACCATGCATCATAATCCTCATCCTCTTATTTCTTCATGTTGTATGACTTCATCTTCATGTTTATTATTTGTTTGTATTACTATGTTTTTTCTTTACATGTAATTAAGCAATCTACCTTTAAGCCTGTAAACAAGGGTAAGATATTCTCCATTATTCATATCCTCAACAAAAATTGGCTCATGAAAATCCAAACATGTCATAAATGAGATAGTGAAAGGATTAATCTCGGTCGAGAAAGACTCCCAAACCAACCTCACCTACTATTCCCAACCCAACACCCAAGACAATTGTTCTCAAATTGTTCCATCCTCATAGTAGGAATATACGATCACTAGCTATCTCCCTTTATAAGAATTTATTCTCGCATTACCTATTCCCTGGAGCACTGTTATGGCCCACTTGACAAAGAAGGTAAGTGAGTTTAGGGGGATCTTATTTGGTACCTATGTAGGTATAGAATTGTGGATTGTGAGGGTTGCAACATCAAACCTAAAATCATATTTACTTGTGTCCATGATAAGTTTCAAATATCGCAAGTGGAGGGAAGTCATACTTCCAAGTAGACAAAGGGGAATGGGAAGGAATACCAACAAGAAAAAAAGGGAAAAAAATGAGAAATTCAGCCCTCCAAGATAATGGTTATTGTAGGGATTCAAAAGCATCAACTTGTTGCAACTCCTCAAGGGTACATTACCATAGAAAGAATATGAAGGGAACAATGGAAATCCCCATGATAAGAAGGGGCATGTTGAAGATGAAGAAAATAAGAAGAAATACAAATATTTGTGGAAATTTTATTCTATTGTAATGGAGGTTAGCAGTGATTGATTTGTCGGTCAAGGATCATTTTGTCTTTTGTCCCTTGAGGTGACAATTTTATCCTCTTGTAACAAAGGTTAGCAAACCTGAAATCATATTCACTTGTGTCCATGCTAATTTTCAAATATCGCAAGTGGAGCGAATTCATACTTCCAAGTAGACAAAGGGGCATGGGAAGGAATCCCAACAAGAAAAAAAGGGAAAAAATGAGAAATTCAACCCTCCAAGATAATGGTTATTGTAGGGATTCAAAAGCATCAACTTGTTGAAACTTATCAAGGGTACATTACCATAGAAAGAAGATGAAGGGAACAATGGAAATCCCCATGATAATAAGGGGCATGTTGAAGATGAAGAAAATAATAAGAAAGACAAATATTTGTGGCAATTTTATTCTATTGTAATGGAGGTTAGCAGTGATTGATTTGTCGGTCAGGGATCATTTTGTCTTTTTTCCCTTGAGGTGACAATTTTATCCTCTTGTAACAGAGGTTAGTAGTGTTCAATTTGTTGGTCAAGGATTATTTTTTCCTATTTTCAAAAAGGTGACAATTTATGGCTCAATGAATGGACACACCTAGGTCCCTCGATCGAAAGATTTTACTAGGGGTAAGAAAACAAACCAACATACCACTTAAATGTGGACTGAAATTGTTAAGCCCTAAATAGTTACCCATTACCCCTTAATTGGGGAATATTACATTAGTAATGTTATTTTATTTATGTCGGCTTGGGTCCATTAGTTGTAATTGTACCTCCTAGTCTCCTATATATACAAAGAAGACATTTTCATTTGGAATCATCTTCTATTTGGAAATTTATGTGGTGTATAAGGAGGTTTCCCCATCGAAGAGGCTTATTATCTAAAATAATCTCTTTTTCAAGGCATTGAGTACTTATTTTGAGGTTTTTCTATGCTATATTGATATTTGGTTCTTAACGTATGGTATCAGAGCTCAAGGTCATGGGGTTTTGCTGGTACATCTGAGACACCTTGGAATTTTCGTTATAATTTGTTTTCTACAATGTTTCAGAAGGAACCCCTTGGTGGATATTTAGTAGACAGATCAAGGTACGTTGGGTTCAAATTTCAGCTTATGTGGCATTATACTTTTGGAGATACAGCCTGTGTAAGATAGGGTTCTGGAATCATCCTAAATTGAGTCATCGCGAAATTTTCGCTATAAAAAATTTTGTGTAACATTTCAGACCCTGAAATCCAGAGAATATTCACATAGATTATTAAGGTATCTGTGATAAAAAAATTTCATCTTCTGGGTCATCTTACATTTGTAGATACACCATGTGGAAGATAGGGTATCTGACTAGTCTCAAGAAGGTGTTCCAGGTAAAACAATCATAAATTATTCCTAGAGAATCCAAATTGAGTGAGACCAGTTGCATTGGATAGTGGACAGTCTTTATTATTTCTGGTACAATTTTCAGAATTTTATATTAATCATTTTGTGCGGGGCACGCTATACAAGTGAGATCTCCTGGAAAGGACAAAAATCAGCAAGTTGTGGGGAAGTTACCGTAAATTCCACTTGGCACATCCAATGTTGATCAGACATGTGGCATTGCAGAGAAGAAATACGAGAGAACTACAAAACATAAATTTTCATACCTAGAAGGGTCAAAATTTGGGAGATACAATAGAAGAAATATTGTCTAGTAGAACCACCTCAAAATCAAGGTTTAAAAGTGATACTTGGCCAACATGCCACCAAAAAAGGGAACTTCTACACCAATTAGGCCTCCAGACAAACCTACTTGGACTCTTGATGAAGTTGAAGAAATGCATAGGGACATAAATGATTTACAAAAGAAGACAGTGACAAAAGATGAACTACAAGGGATGATGGATTCAACTGAAGCTAAATTGGAGGCAATAATGGATACTAAGATGGATGGTTTAAAAAGGGATATCATGGAAGGATTGAAAATTTTCCTAATAGAGAGGACACATGAAAGTGAAAATGTATCCCATGAAATTCATGATGACACAAGGAAGATGAATCAAGATTAGAGAAACTCCAACTTTGGGTTGAAGACCAACCACATTCCTAAGATCGATATGAGGAAGTTTGATGGCAAGGACCCAATCACATGGATTCTTCAGATGGAGAAATTATTTGATCTACATAATGTGCCACATACACAAAAGGTACGAATTGCTTCTTTATATTTAGAACCCAATCAATTTGTGTGGTATCGATGGCTTTGTTCTCACAAATCACTCGTCACTTGGACAATTTTCATGAAAGAAATGATAGCACACTATGAGGATACAAGGAGCAATGCCTTATTTAGCCAATTGATAAATCTCAAGCAAAAGGGTTCAGTTACAGAGCACATTGAGAACTTCCAAAGATTGAATATAAAGGTAACATATATTCCAGATGATCACTTGATTGATGTATTCATATGAACTTTAAGGGATAACATTCAACATGAGGTTCACCTTTGGGAACCCAAATCATTGGAGAATGCATTTAGGGTGGAAAGAAATGTTGAAAGTTAAAATATTGCTAGGCCACTAGAAGGACCACTCCTAACATCTATTGAGAAAATAATGCTCCTTCTTCTAAAACACCTCAATCTACAAGGTTGACACCTCAACAATTTGAGGAAAGAAAAGAAAAAGGTTTATGCTTTAATTGTGACAACAAGTACATTAAGGGACATAAGTGTGGTGAGAAGAAATTATTCTACATAGATTGTGAAGAGGAAGAAGAACAAGAACCATCTCAAGATGAAAACATAGAAGCGATTTCTTCTGAAGATTTGACTCCCACGATATCATGTAATCCATTGGTTGGAATTAGCACTCCTCAAACCCTCAATATTGAAGGATATATCAAAAATAAAAAGGTAATAGTCCTTATTGATTATGGTAGTACTCATAATTCCATTCACTATAAATTATCCAAAGATGTCAATTGCTTTGTATATCCAACACCAGAGTTTCAAGTAATGATTGCAGATGGAGGAACTATCAATTGCTTAGGAAAATGAAATAAGATCAATCTTACTATGGGGGAACATGTAATTAATAGTCCACTGATTTCTATACCCATGGGTGGTGACGATGTCGTACTAGGAATCCAATGGTTACAATCATTAGGAACAATGGCTTTTAATTTTCAAGATCTTTTCGTGAAATTTTCATTGGAAGGAAAAGAAATTGAGTTAATTGGTATCACAGGGAAACCCAGTAAGGTGATAAGCTCTAATGGCATGAAAAAATTATTGAAAAATGGGCATCAAGGTGTTATTGCACAACTATGCTCACTAGATTTTCAAACATCTAAGCCATCTATTCCCCTAAATCTCCAAGGGATCATTGATAAACATTCCAAAGTATTTGAATATATTCCCAAAGGTCTTCCACCCACTCGAAATCATGATCATGCTATTCACCTAATTCCCGGGAGTTTTCCTCCTAACATCAGGCCGTACAGATAACCTTATGCCCAGAAGAGTGAAATTGAGCATATGGTTGATGAAATTTTATAGGTTGGCATTATTATACCTAGCCAAAGTTCTTACTCTGCACCGGTGGTAATGGTACTCAAGAAAGATGGCTCATGGCATATGTGTCCAGATTATAGAGAGCTCAACAAGATCACTATTAAAGATAAGTTTCCCATTCCCGTCATTGATGAATTGTTAGATGAACTACATGGAGCAATCTATTTCACAAAGTTGGATCTTCGTCCAGGGTATCATCAGATTAGAATGAAGGAAGAAGATATCCCAAAAACAACATTCAGAACTCATGAAGGCCATTATGAATTTTTGGTCATTCCTTTTGGCCTTACAAATGCACCTTCCACAATCCAAGGGTTGATGAATTCCATTTTCAATCCCTTCCTTTGAAAAATTGTGTTAGTATTTTTTGATGATATACTAATCTATAACAACTCTTGGGAGGATCATGTGCGACATGTTGACAAGGTGCTACAACTACTAAAGGAGCAACAACTATATGCCAAACCATCCAAATGTTTCTTTGGGGTGAAGGAGGTAGAGTATTTGGGTCATGTTATATCTCATGAAGGTGTCAAGGTAGACCCTAACAAGATTAAGGCCATGATGGACTAGCTAATTCCCAAAACATTGAAGAATCTTAGAGGATTTTTGGGTTTGACAGGTTACTACCGCAAGTTTGTTCGGCACTATGGAAGAACAACAACACCTTTAACGGCACTAACTAATGATGATTCATTTTCATGGACTCGAGAGGCAACTAAATCTTTTGAACAACTTAAAGAGGTGATGTGCAAATCTTTTGTCTTGACCACTCTAGACTTCACAAAAACCTTTATTATGGAATGTGATGCCTCGGGAAATGGAATTGGTGTTGTCTTAATGCAAGAAAGAAGGACCTTGGATTTTGAAAGTCGACCACTCAAGGGAAAGGACTTACACAAACCCATTTATGATAAGGAAATGATGGAAATACTACATGCATTAAAGAAATGGCACCCTTACCTAATAGGTAGGCACTTCAAGGTCAAAATA
>ML776788.1:376531-423962 GCA_009831015.1 Picea engelmannii
ATCATGATAGTCTTAAATACTTCTTGGAACAAAGACTATCTTCAGAAGAACAACAAAAATGGGTGACCAAGATATTGGGTTATGATTTTGAAATCGTCTATAAAAAAGGGAAGCAACATGTTGTGCCAGATGCACTCTCAAGAAAGGATGTAGATGTTGAGGCCTTTCTCTGTGTTATCTTGATCATCCAACCTGATTGGATAATAGAAGCAAGGGATGAATGGAAGAATGATGAAAACGTGTGGACTCTCATTCAAAGGTTGAAGCAGGACTCCAGTGCATCAGATACATTTACATGGAAAAATGATTCACTATGGTACAAAGATCGCTTATATTTATGTAAGAACTCCCAACTCAAACAAAAGGTACTATTGGAATTGCACACCTCTCCGGTAGGAGGGCACTCGAGATTTTTGAAAACCTACCATAGGGTCAATTGGCTCATAGCTCATCCTATCATTCTCGATCTGATGGACAAACCGAGATAGTGAACAAATATCTGGAAAGCTACCTTCGTTGCTTTGTCTCTGATAAAAAAACACAATGGTTCAAATGGTTACCCTTGGCAGAATGGTGGTATAACACTTCCTTTCATACTGCAACAAAAATGACACCATTTATGGCACTCTATGGATACCACCCTCCTTCCATCACTTCTTCTCTAAAATAAAAATCTAAGTTTCAATCAGTGGAAGATCACATCGAGCATCAACAACAAGTTCTCCAAATCTTAAAGGATAACCTGACTATGGAACAAAATCGCATGAAACAACAAGTAAATCAACATCCTAGTGAAAGAAGTTTTGAAGTAGGGGATTGGGTGTTTTTAATACTACAACCATACAAACAGATGTCCCTCAAGCAAGCAAAGAAGGATAATAAATTATCACCAAAGTACTATGGCCCTTATAAGGTGTTGCAAAAGATTGGTACTATGGCATACAAATTGGAGTCGCCTTCATCTTCACGAGTACACCCAGTTTTCCATGTTTCATGCTTAAAGAAGGTTATAGGTGACAAGATCCTAGTTCAAACTATATTTCCAAAACATGACGAGGAAGAAAAAATCATATTGGAGCCTGAAGCCATCATTGACACAAGAATTCACCAGTTGAGGAATAGATCCATTTCAAAGTATCTCATTAAATGGAGGAAACTACCAGCTGAAGATTCCACTTGGGAAGATGAATATTCTATACAGAAGCATCCAGAGTTACTCAAGCGTTGTGGACAACACTTGTCTCAAGGGGAGGGGCATGTTAAGCCCTAAATAGTGACACATTACCCATTAATTGGGGCATATTACATTAGTAATGTTATTTTATTTATGTCGGCTTGGGTCCATTAGTTGTAATTGTACCTCCTAGTCTCCTATATATATACCAAGGAGACATTTTCATTCGGAATCATCTTGTATTTGGACATTTATGTGGTGTATAAGGAGGTTTCCCCCTTGAAGAGGCTTATTATCTAAAATTATCTCTTTTTCAAGGCGTTGAGTACTTATTCTGAGGTTTTTCTATGCTATATTGATATTTGGTTCTTAACAGAAACAAGACACAACTGGCTTGAGAAAAATGTTCCAAACAAACCAAAACCAAAATTGTCCTAAGCTACCCAACTCCCTATAACAAGAGTTATATCAAATTTCATCAAAGAGCAACAATATAGGGCTTTAGATGAGTTCCACTCACCCGTCCAAGTTTAATAATACCATCTAGCTGGTCCAAGTGGACTACACCTAAATCTCTTACTTCCAAAACTATGAAAGGTCACAATGAGTGCATTTGGATCTTTCCAAGATTCTTCAAGTACTTGTTATCATATAAGAAGAAGAAATCACCTTTGGTGAAGGACTTGGTCTTGATATGGTGATGATTCCATGATTTCTATCTTATTTTCTCCACAAAATAATGAAATTCAGCCATAAACCTAGATTCATCTAACTCCATCAGCGCTACAAGTCATTATGTAGCTAACTCTTCTTTTTTCATATGTGTATCATGTGCAATATATAAACAAGGAACAACAAACTTTGCAAGAATGACAACTTCTCAACTATACACCAACTAAAAAGGGGTTTTCAAGTATAGATTCTTGGTGGTTGTCCTATATGTGCATAATACTATAGGAATCTCTCATCCTAGTGATCTTGGTCATTAGAACATACTTTAGTTAATCCATTCACTAGAATCTTATTGAAATCTTCCAAAGTCCCATTAGCTTGAGGATGGTAAGGACTACTCTTGTGATGTTGGATAAGAAATTATCTTGTCAAAGTAGCTACAATGGTGCTAAAGAAATGCCTACCTTAATCGATGGTCAAACTCCTTGGGAAACCAAACCTTGTGATAAAATGTTCTAAAAGTTAAACCTTGTTGCAGTATATGTATAACAGTCTTTTATGGGTGTATCCTTTGCTCATCTGAGTAAATAATTAGTTGTGGTAGTGATGTATCTAGCTTTAGAATGGAAAGAGAGAGGATTGATAGGTCCAACAAAATCAACAACCCATTTCTAAAAGGGTTATAATACCCTCACTGTATTCAATGGTAGATCATCTCTATTGGAATATTTACCTACTTATTGGCAGACATCACGAGCTCTAGCATACTCATTAGAATCCATAAACATTGTAAGCCACCACATATCATCTTGTAAAACCTCGCGAGCTATTTCTTTTCCTCCAACATGCCCTCCCAGAACTCCCTAATGGTATTTCGATAGAATATCCTTCATTTCATGATCCATCACACAATGGAGAAGAATACCATTGATTCCCAACTTGTATAATTTTCTTGCAATTAGCTAATAGTCTACAAGTCTCACTACTAAATGATTTTTATGAGTTACACAATAATTATTTGGAGTAGCACCTATAGTCAGAAACATATTAATCTCTCCTAAATAGTTGGGGACAACCTCAACTCTAAAAATATTTGCATCTAGAAGTTGATCATCTATTGGACCTCTTGATTATATTGATTCAAACCTTGAGAGGTGAGAAAACCCTACAATATGATTCCTAGGTTTAACCACAACTTCAAATGAAAATTCTTGAAACAATAACAACGACCTATAGATATGGTCTACCAAAATAGTCTTATTAACCAAATATTTCAATGTGGAGTGATCTGTATAAAATTTAAAATGCCCTCCTAGAAGGTAGTGCCTAGACTTTTCTAGAGCATAAACCATTGAACTCCTTCACATTCTATAGTTTTATAATTGCATTAATCTTGTGAAATTTTCCTACTTGAAAAATATATAGGATGATCCATGTTTCCTTCTCTTAGTTGTGCAAGAACTGATCCTAATGCTATCCTAGAAGCATCTACTACATGAAATTCTACTTTCCAGTTAGGAAATACCAAGATTGGAGCATTAACCAATTTTTCTTTGAGCAGATTAAAGATGGCTTCATGTTCATGGGTCCATAAGAACATATTATATTTCTACAATAACTTCTTAAGATGCACTATAATGGAAGCATGGTTGTGGATGAACCTCCTGTGGTAACCAATATGATATGAAAATTATATGCCTATGGCCTGTCTATTTCACGAACATAGATACTTTATGGAATAAAATTAATAGAGGTCTTTGCAATTAAAAATAGGTTGAGAACATGCCTCTTCAACTATTTTTTGTTAATTGGTTACAATGCTTAGTTCAAAAATCCAACAACCATAATATGGACTAGTTGAATTCCAACCAATGGAAATCAAGTCTACTCTTCTATTTTAGATTTGGTTAACTACTCAGTTGCTTGCAATCCCAATTTCACACAACATTCTACAACTCTGTTAATGCCAAAATGAAGTATGACTATATGGTCTTCTTTCAATGTGCAAACACAGCACTCGATTAACCATGAATTCACCCAATAAAAAAAACATTGCCCAGATGAGAAGAGAATGAATTGAGAAAAAACAAAAATGCCCAACAATGATAAAAATTCCCAACAATCCACTAGAATCAATTAAACCAATTTGGAAACCTCCTACAAAATTGCAACGACTCTAATATGGAAACCATTAATCTTCAATCTCTTAGTATAATGGACAAAGGAGAATAGAGAGTTGTTGACATTCATTAAATATTAATAGAAATTGGTATCTAAGTGAATTAAGAGAATTACAAGATGGAACTCTTCATCATAACCATGCGTGCAACCAACAATAACAATACACCATAAATGATAGCAATAATCTCACCCATAGCACTCTAGATAACATTAAAATACATAGAGATACTGAGATGTTCCTGGAAACCCAACTAGGAAGAAAACTAGGTTCATTTGGGATTTTATTAAGAAGGAAATTGATTACAAAAGGGTGAAAAATATACAAATTTAGTGTATTGTTACTCACAAGAAGGAAATTTTCAGATGGCCATGGCTCAACAACAATCTTCACTCATTGTGGGACATACTTAATGTCTTCTTCTCCTTCAATCATGAAGCATACTACTTCCTTAAGCTCTCATATTTGTTACTTGCCTTATTCATATCCTCCTCATCTCTCCTCTATTTAATGCCCTTCTTCACCACAACCTTCATTTTTAATGGGATACCTTGGAAGGCCAACTATCATAATGGTTATTTTCAACATCCAAGGGAATTTTGAACATTTTCTCAACTTTTCCAAAAACAATTAAATGTTTATTACAAACTTATTTTTTTTCGCGAGGATGCAATTTGGATTACATGCCCCCATTTGTAGGCTTTTGGTCCCTAAAAGATTCAACTCCCTTTAATCTTCTTACTTTATGCCTTCAAGCATCCTATGGAAAATCTACAAGAAAAGGTTCCTATGTCGCAAGATGAAAGATAAGAGTCAAATAGGGGCTACCATTGGAATAATATTGATATACATCTGCTAGATAGAGATGGAATTTTCTATTGCAATAGGCCATTAGACAATTTATGCTCCTTGGGCTACAAGTGCAATCAACTCCTCTTTCCCCTTGACCTTGATTTTCCAAGATTTCTTCTTGGTTGTTTGATTCTTCGAATGGAGTTGCAAGTGAAGCCTCCAACATTTGGCCTCCTAATGTCCAATCTATATATAGTACTAGAAATAGTTCCTACATGGGATACTTGACCTTTTAGAGTGTCAATGATTGCTAGCCTTATGAACCCTTTTCTTGCAATAGAAGCAAACCAAAGATACTATGCAATATCTTTTCAGTTTGTGATGATGCTTGTCATCTCGGTTGCTTGGTCCCCCACGAGTTGGAGTGGATATATATGGAAAAATCATCTCTTTGTTTTCCTCTTCCAAACCTCTACAAGAAAATTTTAGTGGCTTGTTGCACACTATTTTTCCAATTGATTTTTCCTCCATGAAAATGGCTTCTTTTACGGTTCCTCTTGCCTTGATGAAGGTGGTTTGAGATGAAATTGTGTTGGCTTTTGTCCATTGAATCCTAGGCCTTGATGTTTGGACCTTTTTTGAGCTACAATGGGGATCATAATTCATTGGCCTTCCTTCTCTAACCCTTGGCTATCATAGCCCATTTTCCTCATGAGCTTGGATCTGATGCCTCTAGTGTGCTTTTCAAAGTCACCGAAGGTCTCTTGATGAAGGGCCTTGGAAGGTGTACAATGCTTAACTCTACCACAGTGTTGTCTTCCATAGTGGAAATATAAGGTTCTTGCTTGGTCTCTTGGACAACTACTCATAGCTTCTTCAAGGCCTCTTCCTTCACTACCAAATTCTGGTATAACCAAGCATCCACTTTGATGAAGCTCTCCTTTTGCAAACTACCAAGATAAATGAATTTCTCCTATAATTACAAGAGCTTCAATCTTCTCATGTCTAATTATTCCCTCATGGTGGTGAAGGAATCCTAGTGTTTGGCAAGTTCTTTTTCTAGATCATTCACTTTCTTCCCCCAATAGTGACTTTCCTCTTGGATCTATCTGTTGAAGTATCTCAACTCTTCTATCTTCTCCATATTCAATGTTTTTCCCATGGAAACTGTGATCTAGGTGGATATTGATGGCCACCCACCTATTCCAACTGGCTCCTCACGCCCGTTTTTTGTTCAACACGTTCTTATGTATTTCTTTATAATTGTGGTTTCTACACTTATGGGGTTGTCTGAAGCCTCACACATCCTCCAGGTGGATATGGGTGGCCTCTCACCTAATCCAACTGTCTTATTTTGTATGTTTTCAAGTCAGCACATCTTGTTGTACTTCCAGGGCCGTTTTGGGGCCCTAAACGTTGTTTTTTTGGCTTGCCATAGTCAAACTGTAGACGAAGTTAGAGTTTGACGGCGGAATATGTAGCTCTCTGAAATACCTTCCAACGGGATATCACACACCTAAAATGGAGGACATATGAAAAAGTTACGACCCTTGGAAGTTGAGGTACCAAATTACACCAACTTACCCATAGGGCCCACATGACTTTTGGTGTTTCACCTTCTAGGGTTAGGTTTTTGGATGTTTATGGTTTTGGCATTCATGAGTAATATAAAAAAGGCCTCTGGAACCTCATTATAATCGATTATGATCAGACAGATGCGTGTAGTAGGCACATCTCTTCTCAGATATAGCTACCACCATTCAAGCAAGTGTTTTAGTTCTGCAAATTTACAGTTTCAACCTATTTCATTATTTAATAGAAGACATTGTCCATTAGATATTCGTGTTATTATTCATATCTATGTGTTTATTGTATTCAGTATGTTAATCAGTTCATTTCTCTCCTAAATCCATATCAAACTGCTTCAAGGACTATGATGAACTTGCTTTTATACCATATGATCTGTAAACGGTAGGCCTATGGCTCATCCATTTCACCAACATAGATAATCTATGGAATAAAATTAAATGAGGTCTCCACAATTAAAAATAGGATTAGATGGTGCATCTTTAATGGTTGTTTTTTAATTGGTTACAATGCTTAATTTGAAAATCCAACAAACCAAATATGGAACAGTTAAATTCCAACCAATGGAAAGCAAGTCTACTCTTCTATTTCAAATTTGGTTCACTACTCAGTTGCTTGCAATCATAATTTCATGCAACATTCTACAACTCTATCAATTCCAAAATGAAGTAGGATTTTATGGTCTTCTTTCAATGTGCAAATACAACACTTGATTAACCATGAATTCACCCAACAAAAAAAAAAAACATTGCATAGAGGAGAGGGGAACAACCCAGACAAAAAGAAAAACACCTAGCAATGTTAAAAACGCCCAACAATCCACCAGACTCAATTAAAACAATTGGGAAACCTCCTACAAAAGTATAATGGCCTTGAGATGACAACAATTAATCTTCAATCTTTGAATACAGTGGATGGAGGAGAATGGAGAGTTGTTGCCATTCATTAAATACTAATGGAAATTGATTTATGGGTGAATTAAGAGAATTCCAAGATGGAACTATTTATCATAACCATGTGTGCAATCAACAATAACAATACACCATAAATGACAACAATAATCTCACCCAGGCACTCTTCATAAAATTAAAAGACACACAAAGATACCAAGATGTTCCTAGAAACCCAACTAGGAAGAAAACTAGGTTGATTAGGGATTTTATTAAGTAGCAAATTGATTACAAAAGGGTGAGCTACACATAGGTTTAGTGTATTGTTACTCACTAGTAGGAAATTTGCAAATGGCCATGGCTCGAAAACAATATTTACTCATTGTGGGATAGAATCAATATCTTCTTCTCCTCCGATCATCAATCAAAATGCTTCCTCAAGCTCTCATTTCTACCACTGCCCTTCTTCATTTCCTCCTCATCTCTCCTTTGTTAAATTCCCTTCTTCATCACAATCTTTATTTTTAATGGGCTACCTTGGAAGGCCAACCATCGCAATGGTTCATTTCAACTTCCAAGGAAATTTTGAACATTTTCTCAACTTTTCCAAAAACAACTAAACGCTTATCACAAAGTTTACAAAGAGTTTTTTCCTTGTGAGAATCCAATTAGGATCACAATATGTCCCAAAGTAGAGCATAGTCATTTAACACTAGTTGGGGTAGACATATTAACAATAATAACTATCTTAGCATGATCAACCAAAACTCCTTCTCTACAAAAAATATGTCCCATTAAAATACCAAATGGTACATAGAAAACACATGTCTTCAAATTGAGGGAATTCTAGATTTGTCAACATCAATCAAACATCAACTGCAACAACCCACTATGTTCCTTCAACAAGCCATATACAACCCAATCATCCATATATACTTCCAAAAACTTATGGATGTAGCCTCGAAAGACTACAATCACAACTTGAGAAAACATAGTTGGTGCATCCTTTAGCCCAAAAGGCATACATTTACAGGCAAAGGAACCTCACTATATTGTAAAAGTAGTTTTGTTTTTGTCTTCTTCTTCGATATGGACTTGATTATATCCCAAAAATCCATCTAAAAATGAATAAGCCTCCTTGCATGTGACTTGATCCAGCACTTCATCATCTAAATGAGGTGGAAATGGGTCATGAACACAAGAACAATTCAAACTCTTGAAGTCCACATAGAGATCACCCCTTATAGATTCCCCAAGCTATTAGCTCCCAGTATATTCTTATTGTAATACTTTAGACATCTATTGAATGTAAATGATGTTTTCCTCATGAAATCTCATAAGAAGAGTAACATCATATACCATGAATCCATGGGGGGATATGCATTCTATAGAAGGAAGGGAGCCAATGAGGTTGCTAGGTTTTTGGAAAAAATGGGCTTTACCTTGGATACGCCCTAGAAATATTCCCCATATTTTATGATCTGCAAGACCAAAGGGAGAAAGAAGCCAAGGATCCGTGATCATGAGCACCTTTGGAGGAGAATATGGCCAATCATCACTCCTCGCTAGATGTGAATGCCATTATTAAAGTAGAGGAAAATTCTACCCAATCCTCAACATCAATCTTCCCTCCACCTCAACCAAAACCGTCTGTTTCCTTATTATATTTCACCTTCTATAGGCTAGAAGGGGAATCATACACCTAGGAAGATATGAAATTCAGTCCATTCCTGGAGAAAGGAAGAAGTAAGTGGTTGATATGGATCTTATGAGCAGAACGAAATGAATATAGATTATTAATAGGTTCTTAACACAAAATAACAAAGATACAATAAAACTAGTTTTCTATTCAATAAGGAAATAAGCTGAAATTGTAAAATGCAGCAGAAACAAGCTTGTTGGAATGGTGGTGGCTTATCTCTGAGAAGAGATGTGGCGGTTGTGCTCATTCGCAAGAATATGATTACAATGAGGCTCTGAAGGCCTTTTTACAATAAACAAGAATTCCAAAAACCCTAGACATCCAAAAACCTAACCCTAGGAGATGAAGCGTCAAAAGTCATGTGGGCCTTGTTTGGGTAAGTTAGTACATCAACTTCCCGGGGTCGTAACTTTTGCATACGATCTTCGTTTTAGGCATATGATAGCCCGTTGGAAAGGTATCGTAGAGGATATTCATTTTGGGGTCTCAATCATGCCTTTAGATATCAATGAGAAACTCGATCCCGAAAAACCTTCATTTAGGCCCACAAAATGGCCCCAAAAGTTAAAACTGCTAAAAATAATTGTCAAAATTGCTAGAAAATTATTTTGAGCCAGTTGGAGAAGGTGGGTGGCCATCGATATCCACCTGGATCAATCCTCCCTCCTTAGGAAGCAATGGTCTCCATTGCATTGAGTTCCTAGGGGATAGGAAAAAGCGTTTGATGAATCTGAATCTTGGTGAGTTGCTTGCCTTGTTGGAGACGTCGCGTTGCTCAGTTTGTGGAAGGCTATCACGAGCATGTGGCTGTAAGGGTTGGATATTTTTAACCAGTCTGGATACATGAGATTCTTTTGTGCAGAAGGAATATTTACACTTTGCTACAATCTTGTTGACCTCCTTATGTTGGATAGAATGTGCTTGGGCCTAGGCTATAGTGGTTGCAGCATCCTTTTGTTCACCTTTTGAACAGATTGTGAAGAAGCTGAATTTTGTAGTATGAGATACTACCTTGTGGCACTTTTTAGGTGGAACAATAGTGAGAACTACCTCTGGTATTTTGTAGATATGACCCCCCAGAGAAACAATGACACTGCGGGGTCGAGACTCATAAACAACATGGCGCTTCCACACAGATGGTTGGCCCAAGAGAACATCACAGACATACAGTGGGGCACATCACATAATACCTCATCCTTGAAGGGTTGGATGACGTATGACAATCGACATTGTTGGCTAACACGAAGATCTTGTCCTTGGTGAAGCCACCCGATGTTGTATGGGTGCGGGTGTGGTGTTGTTGACAATCCCAAATGTTTGACGACCTCTACGAAGATGAGGTTCTTTTGGTTGTTGCTATCAAAAATAAAATGCAGCAGGGTCCCCTTCACCCACATCTGTGAATGAAAAAGGTGCTCCCCCTCTTCAAAATCTGTTGGTTCTTCTGGTTGAATTGTTGTGGTCGCAACAATAGTAGTGGGGTCTGCGTCGATGATTTGTCTTTTACCAATATTTTCAAAATCAGATTCTAAATCAGGGTTCGGCTCCTTGTCTTTGATCTCGGCCACCAATTAGTATTTTGAGCGACATTCATCGGTGTTGTGCCAGGGGATTTTGTGGAAATCGCACCATTTTTCAGTGTCCTTCTTTGTCTTCCCATGACCCTTCTTTTCCTGTGGCTTGGACTGGTTTTCGAGAGACTGTTTGTTAGGGCCATCTTTGTCATACTTTGGTTGTTGCGGATTTACAGACCCAAACTCCCGTTTGTTCTGGTGCTTAAATTTTTTCTCGATTTTAACAACATATCAATAAGCAGCACGGAGTGATGAGATATCCAGAAAATCCATTTCAGTTTGGATGTATCTATGTAGAGCCCCACAATATTTCAGAACCAAATGTCGTTCGGAGTCTTTGATACCTAGCTTGGTGCACAAGTTATGGAAGGTATTTGTGAACTCTATAACTTCTTGGCCCCTCTCTTGCCGCAGTGTGGTCCATCTCATGTACTAGTCCTCATAGTTTCCAACAGGGTAATAATGTTCCTTTACTGCATCCACAAAAAAATCCCAAGTGGGCTCAGCCCCATATATTCCATAATATTTTGTGGAACTTTGCTCCCAATAAGTTTCCCACCAATGTTTGACATGGGGTTGAGCTTTATGGAGTGCAAAGGTGATCTTTTCCCTGTCGGAAAAATTATGAACAAAGAAATAACCTTCTAACATATTTAACCATTTGTCTAGGACATCTGCATCTATCTGACCTTCAAATACGGGAATATCAAAATTAAGTTGTACCTTGAAAGGAGAGGTGCTTCCAAAGTGGTTTTTTTATCAAAATGCGCCTGTTGCTATCGACAGGCGTTGAAGGATGTGGGAAAAATTATCCATCATTTCATCCCTTTGTCGCATGAGAGATTTCTCAAGCAACAGATTCATAGGATCGTCTGCTCCGTCATTTTTATTTTCTTCCACCATGGAGGGTTTCTTGGGCATGTGAGAGCGATTGTCTTCAAGAGAGACAAGCTCGAGACCCAACTTTCTATACTCGGACCTCGTCAGGGACATGCACTGAAAAGCGATCAAGAGTAGCCTGCTCTGATACCACTGATCCAGATTTTATGAGTAGAATGAAATGAATACAGATTATTAACATGTGCTTAACACAAAATAATAGAGATACCGTAAAATTGGTTTTCTATTCAATAAGGAAATAAGTTGAAACTGTAAAATGCAGAGGAAACAAGCTTGTTGGAATGGTGGCGGCTTATCTCTGAGAAGAGATGTGACGGCTGCGCTCATTCACAAGAAGATGATTATAATGAGGCTCTGAAGGAATTTTTACAATAAACAGGAATTCCAAAAACCTTAGACATCCAAAAACCTAACCCTAGGAGATGAAGTGCCAAAAGTCATGTGGGCCCCATTTGGGTAAGTTAGTACATCAACTTCCTGGGGTCGTAACTTTTGCATATGATCTTCGTTTTAGGCGTATGATAGCCCGTTGGAAAGGTATCATCGAGGAGATTCATTTTGGGGGATCAATCATGCCTTTGAATATTATTAAGAATATCTATCCCGAAAAACCTTCATTTAGGCCCTCAAAATGGCTCCGGAAGTTAAAACTGCTAAAAATAGTAAATTGCCAAAATTGCCAGAAAACTATTTTGAGATAGTTGGAGAAGGTGGGTGGCCACTGATATCCACCTGGATCAGTGGTTGAGGATAATTTCTTCGTTTCCTTTTTGTTCTAAATAATGATAGGATTTGGATTCATCCACTATAAATATCATTCCTATAACCAACATTGTGTCAATTTCTTTATTCACTTTTTCTTTCACTATGGAATTGCGATGATATAGCTATGTTTGACAAGATTATCATCCTACCACAACTTGATATTTGTTTCCCCTAACTCTCCATGAATACCTTTCATCTCAGTAAAGATATGTGGAAACAATACTTCATACTATTTTAGTAAGGCTTCAATTTGAGACACAATCTGCTCATCCCAATAATCTCCTATGGCAACCATTTTAGATTTTTCTTTACTTCCAATATTTAATTTATACAAATTAAGAGGCTAATGATAGGGCTTGCTAGTTACACTGTTACTATTTTCCCTAATATCTCTTGACCCTTCATATTCTTTAAAGGATAAATGCCTCAACTCTTATACGTCATCTACATCTTCTCCACTCTAACCGATTTTTCACAACAAAGGCTAAGATATAGTTTTTTAATAGGTTCTATCATTCATTCAAAACTTCTTCTTAATCAATGTAAAAAGAATGAATGCTTCTCCAACTCCTATAATATAATCTTCTCTTCTCCTAGAGGTCAAGTTATAGATTTTATCTAACACATCTCTTTCCATAACATTTTTAGCAGGCTCATTGTACTATGGTACTTGATAAGGATCTAAGGGTTGAACCACTCTAGTACCATCATCTTCAAAAGTCACAATTGCCTTCTTCAAATCTATAAAAACATAGTTAACAAAATCCCAATCAATTTCTAACCAAGCTGGATAAGAATCCTTCTCGTCCATGATCTCTGTAACTTCAAAATATGCAAATTTATTTACACCAACTAAGTCTGCTTCTACATTTTTTGGCCTTCCAACAGGAAAAATGTTGCATTGATTTCCATCCACAATTGTATAGGTGAATAAACTAATTTAGTTATCCCAGTGATTCCCATGAATTCTTAGGTAGAATGTTGACATCAAATCCAATATCTAGCATAATATCCTTGATAGTATATCCATCCATTTGAGCATCTAATCATAACTCTTTTCTAGTTCTCATCCTTCTTCTCTTCACTTGATGAGTGCACCTTTCTAGAATATTAGTCGCAATATAACTTTCCTCCTATTTCTCAGCTCCCATAATCTTCTTAAGTGAATTCTACAACTTTCTAGTTAGTTTCTCATCATCCAAAATGTCAGAAAACAACTAAAACCAAATATCAATACCTTTCTTGTAATGACCTTGGGATCTTTCCTCTAGTATTGTTATGTAACTTTAGGTATGCTCTATTAATCATGAATCTCATTCTTGATGTCCTTCTATAACTTTAGGTGAAGTAGGTACATACATGTTTTGGAACATCTCAACAACATATATGAAAAATGCCTTCTACTAAATAGAATTGAACTTCGGTGCTCCTTGTCCTGCCTTTTGATTCTTAGCAAGTTCTAGGTCATTAACATATGTTCTAGTCCAAGCTCCTCCTCTAGCGACAACATTAATAGTATGTTTATCTTTTCCATTATTCTATCAGGGTTTTGAGTTTACTAAATTTATTTCTCTCTATATTGTTCTAACTTCCTACTTCTTAATTTGTTCTAGGCATTCTTCTATAGCATGAGTGTTGGTTCTACAATAAGAACACCAAGGTCATTTAGCTATAAGACAATCTCAAGTGAGAATCTGTACTTCATCACAATTATATCATTTGACTCATCCAAATCTCCCCCATATCCTACCTCCTCTATATACATCACCTTATCCACCACTTCCATGAGCTCCACCACCCCATGGTTGTGTGAACTATCAAACAATTTGTAAGAGGTTTTGTCTAATCTCTTAGCCAAAGCATCCAAAGCCATGCAATTTTCCATACTATGAGTTGAAGTGCCATATAATTTACAATATTTGGTATTAGGAACAAAAGAATACTTTATAAAAAGAGGAAAGTATCTTCAAGGATGGCCATATGTCCTACAAATTTTCCATACTCCCCAATATGTGAACTCTGAGAAGAGGTGGACCCCGATAAGGTACAATGTTACTAAATTTGGAAAGCTATAGTGACTTGTGCAACTCCACGTATAGGTCTCCTTGGAAAAGGTCCTACAAGGGTTCTTGGTGAAAGACCTCCCCACAACAATGGGCACTTGGAGGCATGATGTGTGATCTGTAAACTACCATGGATATTCCATTCGATAGTTTATCACAACAAATCGAATAAAATACTGAAATCTTTATTGTCGAGGTTAATTTCCTTTAGATCTCAAACACTTTAACTATTGGTTTTCTGCTTAAAATGTATGAAATAGATGAAATGTGAAAAACATAGAACATAAATAATACTCACACCAAATTCCAAAAATAAACACATGATATAACTTGGGAAACCCATTACGAGAGAAAACACAACTAGAAGGTGAGGATGCTCGGCTCTCATTTATTCAAATGAAAGTACGAATAAAGAGGCACTCTCTTTGGAGATGTCTTTGACACCATGGCATGTGCAGCTGCTATAGAATATCTCCTGCTTTGTTATGCTCTCACAAAACCACCGCTAAGAACTATGCTCAACTATGGAACCAATACAATGCTAAAGAATGAAACCCCTTCTCCTCCCAATGACCCAATATTTAACATCACCCGATAGACATTTAGGGGTAGGGTTTTGACTTCTTCAACCCTCAATTATGATAAGGTTTTGGACCTTCTAGATTCTTCTTGAAATTCCATACATTTATTTCCCCATATGCATGAGTAATGGGGGCTGACGTGGTATCCACTCATACCATGGTGGTCAACAATGTAGGTTAACTTACAAGAGGCATACCTTTTGCATACAAACTTAGATTGATGCATTTTTTGCACCGTTGGAAAGGCCTCTATGTGTAGAATAAAGTCAAGTGGTCCTATATAAAGATAAGAAAGTTTCAACCACAAAAAAATATGTTTGATGCCTCAAAATGGATCCACAAGGTTTTAAACCCCAATTTCCAAACTGGGGCATGCCATTAAAATGACCCTACAAGTTGATTCCCCCAATTGTTTCCACTCTGAAAGCATCAAGATAGATGAAAAATAATATTAATCTAGATCATACCTCCCCATTTAGGGAGGATTTTGGTCCCCAAAATATTTACTGAATGAGGTGAGGAAATTTTTCCTCTACCTTCTCTCTGGAGTAACACTTGGCTTTGGCTGGAAGTTGTCCTTTCAACCCAATCTACCAAAGATCATGTTGCCTATGTCTTGTAGTTTAGGACCACTTCTACAAAAATGTGTCCTCTACCAACTCTTCTTGAGAATATGGTGCTAAGTCCTATGTGGAAGGTGCTCCAACTCCTGATCCAATGTGGAAGGCTCGTAGCGTTTGAGATTCTCGGCATTCACTACTAAGTACATACACATGTATGGGGTTAGAATGAGTCTATAGGCATTATCTCCCATCTTCTCCAATACCTCGAAAGGTCCATACCGCAAATACTTGATCTTCTTACCAGGACCCTATATTCCTTCCTTGTTCAACTGTAACTAAAATCTGTCTCCCACTTTGAATGACTTCTCGGTTATGTGTTAATCATGCCTGGCCTTGTACTTTTACTATGGCTTCTTAAACATCTCCTGTACTTGCAAATGGGTTTTCCTAATATTCTCAACATTTTTTTGTGTTCTTAATGCATCTCCTATGAAGTCCTCCTTCACTCCTCCTTGTTTTCCATATACAACATCCAAGGGTGAAGGTGGAAAATATCCAAAGCAACTATTAAAAGGTGACTTACCAATAGAAGTGTGGCATGCTTTGTTATCAGAGTGTTGTATATAGATCATATTTGTATCCTAGATCATCATATGCTTATGATTGTACACTGATTGTAACCCCTCAAAAGTTACACCAAAGTCCTATTGACTACTTGGTTGCCATTTCTTGTGGCCTATGTCTTCCAGATATTGTGCCTATACACATGCCTCATCCATTGTCCTTGGCTTGAAAAGAATCACTTGCTTTTGTAGATGGCTATGTAGACTGTTGGATAACTGAGAGGGGGGGTGAATCAGTAATAGAGCAATTTAATCCTTTTTCACCAAAAATGCAAGTGTTATATCAATGTAACATTATCATCCAATAATTACAGAGTAAATAAATAATGAACAAATGAGCAATCACACACATACACAGTACACCAGTGTTTTTACGTGGAAACCCAAAGCGGGAGAAAACCACTGGATGTTTTTTCTTATATGTCTTGAAGAATTACATTCATTGGAAGCACCAACTTCCTTTGTTTTCCAGTTGCAACTAGAAGGAGGCTCCAACCCCCTAGTTTTTCAGGATACTACCTAAGGGAAGCTCCAACTCCCCAATTCTCTAGCTACAACCAGAAGGATACTACAACCCCCTATGTTCTCCGGCTACAACTGGAAGGTGGCTACAACCACCTGTCCTTGCCCCGTCCAACTGCCCTGAAATATAAATGTCAAATGTAGACAACCTGTCACTGTCACTAAATCAACCACTACCATTGTCAACCTGTCACTATCAACCTGTACCAATAACCTGTAACAACCTGTACCAATCAACCTGCACCAAACAACTTGTACCAATAACCTGAACCAACATGTACCATGCATCAACTTCACATCAACTATACACCTCATGTATGTGCCAACTCATCAACTACTTGTCTCAACCTCAACCATATACCAAAGACATACACCAATTTAACCATAAAAAATTCAACACTCTATCAATAAACCAAATACCATAAACCCTTACATCAAACCATGTGCCACAACCTCATTGTTATGTAGCCTCAAGCTAAACCAACAACTTCAGCAACACATCACAACTGAAAGACCAATACCCATATGTCAAATACCAACAACAAAATACCAACTATATCGCTCAACGAATCTGATATATGCAGCAATACTGAACATCCAATACCATCTCAAGAGATAAACCCTAGCTCACAAAACATACCTCAAACAAGATGTGTGATATCTCTCATAAATAGACCCCAACCATGTTGTTGTCATGATTTTTTTGTCGCAATTTTTCTGCCGTGATTTTTCTACCACACTTTTTCTGCCGCGATTTTCCGTGATTTTTCTGCCGCACTTTTTTTTGCCGCAATTTTTCTATTGCACTTTTTCTGCCGCACTTTTTCTGCCACGCTTTTTCTGCCGCACTTTTTTGCCGCGATTTTTCTATCACACTTTTTCTACTGCACTTTGTCTACTGCACTTTTCCTACTGCAATTTTTCTCTATCAATAATACATGCCCAAATAACCTTTCACAAAAATAGATATTCAATGATATTCAAGTGTGATTAAAATGAGAGAGCCTTGCCTCTTATTTATACTTTCATGTAGCATCCCACTTTCCTTATTTTAAGGAGTTCTCCATTAACTTTATTATTTAAACAATTTCTTTTGCAAACACTTTGACTTTTTGGGGCATCTAGATGACTCATGAGGGTCCTCTAACTTCACATGGCCATAACTCTCTAACCGTGAGGAGTTATGTGACGTTCCACATACCACCGGAAATGGCATGACAAGCATTATCCATCTAGGATATTTTCACTGACAAATTCATTGACCTTCATCTCATTATTCCACAATTAAGCATGGGTTCTTTAACCATACTTCTAGGATAACTCAATCCACAAAGCGTCTTCCCGTGAGGGCTTTCACCATAAGGGGACCACTTTGGAGTTCATCAATTTATACTTCTTACCAACCATGACAAGACAATAATGAATCATACATCAAACAAACTTGGGTCCATTACCCAAACCTTTGTGCTACCGGACTTTCCTCAAGGATTGATATCAATGACAACCAACCTTAATTAACAATCTCTCCCTTTTGCATTGATGGCAACACTCTGATGCAATATTGAAATCATGTCATGCAATACTAAAGTCATATCACTCATGCTCTCCTTGGAACCATGCCTTTGTCATCTGCATCTCTGTGACCTTTTCTCCCCCTGGAATCATGCTTATGTCCTATGCATCTGATAAATCTATCCCCCTTTGTCATCAATGGCAAAGGTATCTTTCCATCTCGGGTTTCTCCCCCTAACTGAACTATCCTCTTTATGGTGCTTCCTCATGTACATCTAAGACATATAAGATAATAATTCAAAATCATTCATTTTGGAGTAGAAATAACTCTGAGTCTCTGGCAAAGATACTCAAAGGCTTCTCGTGGAAGTGGTTTTGTAAATATGTCTCCTACTTCTTCTTTTGTTCCCACATACTCAACTCTGATGTTCTTTTCTGCAACTTGTTCCCATAGAAAGTGATACTTGATTGGAATGTGTTTCGTCTTGGAGTGCATCACTGGGTTCTTTGAGATACTGATGGTGCTTGTATTATCACAATAGATTGGAATGGGCTCATCATACTCAACATGTATATCTGTCAGAGTTTGTTTCATCCAAAGAACCTGTGTACAACATGTTGATACTGCAATATACTATGCCTCGGTTGTAGATAAATATATTGATGATTGTTTCTTGCTTATCCATAATACTAAACACTCACCCAAGTAGAACGTTGCTCCACTGGTGCTTCATCGGTCATCAATACAACCTGCCCAATCTGCATCTGTGTAGGCAATAAGTGATAGATCCTTTCCTTTTGGATACCATAATCCAAACTCTTATGTTCCTTTGAGATATATGAAAATCCTCTTCANNNNTAATACATGTGATTCCTTTGGTGCTGCTTGAAATCGTGCCACCTATCCAATTGTCTGCATTGCATATGGTCTGGATGTTGTCACTTATAGTAGGCTACCAATCATTAACCTGTATTTCCTCTGATCTGTAGACTTTGAATCATCATATTTTCTCAACTTGTAACTGGTTTGCATGGGAGTGATAACTGGTTTGCAATCTTCCATTTCGAACCTCTTTAGCATTTCTCTGATATAATTGGTTTGAGAAATAAAAATTCCTTGGTTTCTTTGACGTATTTGAAGTCCTAGAAAGAAGGATAGTTCTCCAAGTAATGACATTTCAAATTCATTATGCATGTCCTTTGCAAATTCCTGGCTTAACCTGTCATCAACACTACCAAAAATAATGTCATCAACATAAACTTCAATTAATAAAATACTATCTTGACTTACCTTGATGTAGAGGTTGTTGTCTATACTTCATTTTCTGAACCCTGCCTGTTGTAGATATTTATCCAGTCCAGAGTACCATGCTCTAGGAGCTTGTTTTATACCATACAAGGACTTCTTTAATTTACACACATAATCTGTGTTCTCTGACAACTGAAATCCTTCTAGTTGTTCAATGTAGACTTCTTCTTCAAGTTTGTCGATCAGAAAAGTTGATTTTACATCCATCTGATACACTTTAATATTTTTGGAGCATGCATAAGCTAAAAACAATCGGATTGCTTCCATTCTAGCAACTAGGGAAAATGTCTCTTCAAAGTCGATTCCTTCAACCTGTGCATATCCTTTACATACCAATATAGATTTGTTCCTTGTAACCTGTCCATCTTCATTCAATTTATTCTTGTATACCCACTTTGTGTCGATCACATTCTTATCTTTTGGTTTTGGAACCAATTCTCAAGTGTCATTTTTCTCTATTTGATATAATTCTTCATCCATGGCCTTATTCCAAAATGCATCATTGCTGGCCTCTTCAAAACAGGTTGGTTCAATTGTAGATGAGAGTGCTTGGTGCATTTGTTCTAGTGAACGCATTCTTCTTCTAGTCTCAACTCCTGCATCTTTGTTTCTGATAATCTGATCTGGAGGATGATTCTTCTGTACTCATCTGCTAGGTGTCTTTGGAGGCATTTGTTGAACTTTCTCTTCTGCTTCTATCGGATCCTCTTCATCTTCCCCTTCTTTTTCATCTTTTGTTTCTTTTTCGTAAAGTTGTTCCATTGATTCATTTTCTTCTTCCTTTAATTCTTATCTACATGTTTCATCAATTGTTACGTTGATGCTTTCCACAACTTTGTTCAATCTCAGGTTGTAACACTTGTATGCTTTCCTTGTACTTGAGTAACCAACAAGTACTCCTTTGTTCACATGAGAGTCAAACTTTACCATTATGCCATCTTCTCTTTTGATGTAGCATTTGCTTCCAAAAACTCTGAAGTGCTTCACATTTGTTGGTCTTCCTTTCCATAGCTCGTGGGGAGTTTTGTCAGTGTTGTTTCTGAGCATTACTCTGTTTTGAATGTGAACTGTTGTATGTATTGCCTGTGTCCAAAAAATATCTGTCAATTTGGAATCCATTAGCATTGTTCGAGCCATTTCCTGTACTGTCATGTTCTTTCTTTCAACAACTCCATTTTGTTGAGGTGTCCTAGCAACGGAGAATTGTTTTTTTATTCCATGACTGTTGCAGTAGTCCATAAATTCCTTTGAAGTGAACTCTCCTCCATTATCAGATCTCAAGCATTTGATTTTTGAATTCATTTCATTTTCAACCATTTCCTTGTAGATCTTGAAGTTTTCAAAAGCTTGTGACTTATTCTTGAGAAAGCAAACTGCATTCATTCTTGCATAATCATCAACTAATAACATAAAGTATTTCTCACATTCTAAACCCTTTGTTGTAGTTGGTCCAACTAGATCAGTATGCACAATTTTCAGTGGTCTTGTCGTTGAATATTCCTTTGATTTGAACCTGGTCTTTGTATGCTTTCCTTGTTGACAATGCTTGCATAAACTGTTGGTTGGTTTCATGATCTGGTGCATTTCTCTAACTGCTTCTCTTTTGTTGACTTTGACAAGGTTATCAAAATGTATATGACCCATTCTTATGTGCCATAGCCAACTTTCATATTCCTTTCCTAGACAACACTTTTCATTTCCAATTTCACTTAACACATAAATGTTGCTTGAAGTTCTCGCAGTTGTAGAAATCAATTTTCTTGAACCTTATTTTCTTATCTCACACTTTTGTGAATAGAAAGTAACTTTATGACCTTGGTCACACATTTGACTCATACTTAGAAGATTATGTTTCATATATTCTACTAGTAGAACATTTTCTGCCTTGGTATTCTTGTTCCCAATTCTGACTGTGCATTTTTCAATGATTTTCGTTGAATCATCATTTCTGAAGGAGACTGGTCCATCTCTTTCCTTTCTTAATGTAAGAAACTTGTCTCTATCACATGTCATGTGTTTTGAACAGCCATTGTCAACATACCAACCATGCTTCTTCTACTTATCTTGTAGAGCGAGTGTGCATTCTTCATTGCTATATTGATTATGCTTTCTTATCCATGTCCTTTTCTGAGGTTCTTGTCTGTGACTGTTGTTATTCTGTTGCAGTTCTCTAGGAGGGACTGTCATTCTACAATCTTTGGCCATGTGTCCAAAGTTGTTACATTTGTAACATTCCACTTCAATGCTCAAAGATTCAAACCTATTGTAACTTCTTCTTTGTGTTTCACTAGGCCTTCTTGGATAACCCTTTTGTGTATGACTTTCAAAGTTGTTTATGTTCCTGTTGTTAGCTCTGCAATTCACAGTTTTATGTCCAAAATTATTACATGCATAACATAAACCAAAAAATATAGTTTGATACATGGGAGTTGAAGATCTTCTAAAAGGAGGTACTCTTATAATTTTTCCGTCTTCCTGAGGCCTATCTGTTGGTTGTTAATTCTGAAATCTGAATCTTCTCGGTGGAAGAGTGTCCCTGTAATCTTCCTTGTAGATCTTCCTATCCCCTTTGATTGTTTTTGCATAGCTTTTTGGATATGTTTATTGCTCTGTTGTTTTGGATCTTGATCCATTTTCTGTCTGATTGTATCCAAGTCCAGACTTGTCATGATGAGGTTTTTTACTGTTGATAATGTCATCCAAAAATTTTGAGTTGTTCTGCATATTTTTCTTTTGAAGATCCTTTCTTAATGTGACAATCTCTGCTTCCAAATTTTCAATGATCCTATCATTTTCTTCTAGTTTTTCTTTGAGTATTTCTTCAATTCCTTTATCTTCTTCTATTTGAACCTTCAAATTTGTGATCATTTGTTTTAGTTCTTGACTGTCTTCTTTCTTGTCTAGTTCCGCTTGTAGTTTCTTGTTTTTCTTATTTTCTCTTCTGATAACTTCTATGGCACACATCAATTCTTCTCGGTAGTCAACTCTAGCCTCTTCATATTCTTCTTTCGAGTCGTCTTTATCAGAGTCTTCTACTACCATGAATAGAACTCTTTTTGTCTCATTGTCACTGGCTTCATCTTCATCTGATGATGATATGTCTTCTTTGGTGCATAAACTTTTATTGAAAGCTTTCTTTGTGGTTCTTTTGCCTTTTTATGTTTGTTTGTTATTTGAGCAACCTTCATCATTTCTATTTTTCTTATGAGGACATTTGTTAGCAAAATGATCAATATCATCACAATTAAAACAAATCAAAGGAAGTTTACCTCTATACTTGTCGTTGGTTCCCTTGTTCAATATTTTGACAAAGTTGGTCACTTCTTCATCATCTTCTGAGACGTCACTGATGTTGCTATGTTCTTTTTCTTTTTGCTTTCCCTTTTCCTTTGACTTTTTGGATGCTTTGAAGGATGCTTCTTTTATATCTGGATTTTCCTGTTCAGTTCTCATTTCATATGCTATGAAGATTCCATGTAATTTGTCCATGCTTATTGAGTTCATATCTACTCTTTCTTCTAGTGATGGTATCTTAGGGTCAAATCTCATAGGAAGAGATCTTAGTACCTTTCGAACAATTACAGATTCTTTGATTTCTTCTCTCAATCCCATGTTTGCATTTATTGTTTTATCGACTCGTAAAAATTAAGCTGCAATATTCTCATCTTCCTTCATCTTTAGTTGTTCGAACCGACCTCTGTAAGTTTGAAGCTTTGTTGCTTTGACTTTTGAATCTCTTTCATAAATATTTTGAAGTTTGTCCCAAATATCTTTAGCGGATTTACACTGTGCAACTTTGGTGAATACCAATTCTCCAAGACCATTCAAAAGTGCATTAGTGGCTTTGGAGTTATTCTGACCGAGTTTTATTGCTTTGTCATTTGTCGGCAGAACTGTTGGTGTTGTGTATCCATCTACAATTGATTGTCAAATTTCAAATCATTGTGCCTCGATATATGTTTTCATCCTTATGCTCCAAAATCCATACTTATGTCCATCAAACTATGGTATTACATTTTTATACATGTTGCTCTTCATGATCTACCTTTCAGTGGTTAAACTGATTTCTGAAGGAACCTGATCTGATACCAATTGTTGGATTACTGAGAGGGGGGGCAAATCAGTAATAGAGCAATTTAATCCTTTTTCACCAAAAATGCAAGTGTTATATCAATGTAACATTATCATCCAATAATTATAGAGTAAATAAACAATGAACAAATGAGCAATCACACACATACACAGTACACCAGTGTTTTTACATGGAAACCCAAAGTGGGAGAAAACCACTGAATGTTTTTTCTTATATGTCTTGAAGAATTACATTCATTGGAAGCACAAACTTCCTTTGTTTTCCAGCTGCAACTAGAAGGAGGCTCCAACCCCCTAGTTTTTCAGGCTACTACCTGAGGGAAGCTCCAACTCCATAATTCTTTGGCTACAACTAGAAGGAGGCTACAACCCCCTATGTTCTTCGGCTACAACTGGAAGGTGGCTACAACCACATGTCCTTGCCCCGTCCAACCGCCCTGAAATATAAATTCCAAATGTAGACAACCTGACACTGTCACTGAATCAACCACTACCACTGTCAACCTGTACCAATAACCTGTAAAAAATTGTACCAATCAACATGCACCAAACAACTTGTACCAATAGCTTGAACCAACATGTACCATGCATCAACTACACATAAACCATAACTCATCAAGATGTGCCAACATCATCAAATATACGCCTCATGTATGTGTCAACTCAAAAATTACTTGTCTCAACAATGGACCCAACATGTACCTCAACCATATACCAAAGACATACACCAATATAACCATAAAAAATTCATCACTCTATCCATAAACCAAATACTATAAACCCTTACATAAAACCATGTGCCACAACCTTACTGTTATGTAGCCTCAAGCTAAACCAACAACTTCAGCAACACATCACAACTGAAAGACCAATACCCATATGTCAAATACTAACTGTATCCCTCAACAACTCTGATATATGCAACAACACTGAACATCCAATACCATCTCAAGAGATAAACCCTAGCTCACAAAACATACCTCAAACAAGATGTGCCATATCTCTCATAAATAGACCCCAACCATGTTGTTGTCGTGATTTTTCTGCCGCACTTTTTCTACCGCAATTTTTCTGCCGCACTTTCTCTACTGTGATTTTTCTGCCGCGATTTTTCTGCCGCACTTTTTCTACTGCGATTTTTCTGTCGCACTTTTTTTGCCACACTTTTCCTATTGCACTTTTTCTGCTGCACTTTTCCTGCCACACTTTTCCTGCCGTACTTTTTCTGCTGCACTTTTCCTGCCGCACTTTTCCTGCCGCACTTTTTCTGCTGCAATTTTTCTCTATCAATAATACCTGCCCAAATAACCTTTCACAAAAATAGATATTCAATGATATTCAAGTGTGATTAAAATGAGAGAGCCTTGCCTCTTATTTATACTTTCATGTAGCATCCCACTTTCCTTATTTTAGAGAGTTCTTCATTAAATTTATTATTTAAACACTTTGACTTTTTGGGGCTTCTAGATGACTCATGAGGGTCCTCCAACTTCACATGGACATAACTCTCTAACCATGAGGAGTTATGTGATGTTCCACGTACTATCGTAAAAGGCATGACAAACACTATCCATCTAGGATAATTTCACTGACAAATTCATTGACCTTCATCTCATTATTCCACAATTAAGCATGGGTTCTCTAACCATACTTCTAGGATAACTCAATCCGCAAAGCGTCTTCCGGTGAGGGCTTTCACCATAAGGGGACCACTTTGGAGTTCGTCCATTTGTACTTCTTATCAACCATGACAAGACAATAATGAGTCATCTTTACATCGAACAAACTTGGATCCATTACCCAAACCTTTGTGCTACCGGACTTTCTTCAAGAGTTGACATCAATGACAACCAACCTTAATCAACACTTGGGTTGACATCCAAGGGTGAAGGTGGAAAATATCCAAAGAAAGTTTCAAAAGGTGACTTACCAATAGAAGTGTGGCCTGCTTTGTTATAAGAGTGTTGTATATAGATCATATTTTTATCCTAGATCTTCATATGCCTATGATTGTACACTGATTGTAACCGCTCAAAAGTTGCACCAAAGTCATGTTGACTACTTGGTTGCCATTTCTTGTGGCCTATGCTTTCCAGATATTGTGCCTATACACATGCCTCATCCACTGTCCTTGGCTTGAAAAGCATCAGTTGCTTTTGTAGATGGTTATGTAGACCCCCCAGATACTTGAGGGGTACATATGGGCTCTTGGGAGAGATACCCGGTATGATGGCCATCTTTCTAAACTCAGTGGTGTACTCTTGTACACCCTGTCCTTACTTTTGTATGAGGTAGTGCCACTAGATCCATTGGTCCTCCACATACTTGATAGGGTAGAATTGGGACTTTATGAGGGTTTTGAAGTCCTCCCACCTAGTTACTAGTGGATCACCCTCTAGCCTAAGTGTTTCAGTATGGATTTCCCACCAGGTTAAAGCATGGCCCTCTAACTTCAATATGGAAAATGATATATTTTGTTCTTCATCTATATTGTGAACACTAAAATAAACTTTTAGCTGTTGCAACCAATGATTCATTTTTAATGCATCGATCTCACCTTGGTATGGCTTTATGTCCACTTTTGCTTCTATATTGAATAAATACTCTAAAGGGTTTATGGTATTGGAGCTCAACTTCTCTTTCTTAGGTTCTGTTATCACTCCAAGAAACTCTTTGGGGTTGTAGGCCAAAGATGCTTGGTAACTTTAAGTAAAATGGTTTTTTGTGTTTATGAAATTGTGGATCAATGGGATAACTCAATGACTAATGAGAAGAACAACTTATCAAGTATTCGAATAAACCAGTGCTTTTAGAAATCAATGATCAGATGGAGTAATTGGACAGGGTATGAAGAATACTAATCAAGATAACCAAATACAATGAATGCAGGGTCATACAAGATAGTAAGAAGTCTTTTAATTCGAATTTATGAGCTTTATAAGAAGATGATAGTTCTTAAAAGCTGAACTAAATTGAATTAAAATACAGAGTAATACAGTATATGAGTAAATCTGATATTGATGGAAAAAGGAAACTATGATTCTATTAGAAGATAAGAGCCTTAATACAATAGTCAAAATGTATCCAGAATCGAACCCCTCTTCAGACTGAATCCCCAGGCTTTATAGCCTTTACAAAGCAGTTTCAGATCCTAAAAAGATGGATCAATTATTCTAAAAACAGAAAGTAAAACAATATTTACAATAAAATAGGAAAAACCCTCAAGATGAGGTCAATCCATATCTAATGATCTATAAGAGTAGTAGATTGTTGATGAAGTGCAGTTTAGCCTCCCAAGGCTGTTTGATTTGGTCCTCCAAAGATAAAATTCGAATTTGGTGAAGTGTACAAAAACCCTGATTTTCTGCCTTTGAAAAAGATACCAAAAACGATTGAAGCGCCTCTTCTTTCCCTTATCCAACAATAATAGCTATTGAATCAGACTTGATAATTCAACAATTGTCCATTTGAAGAGGTTTCAAACCATTCAAACTCAAAAAATCCCAATCTGGGAAAAAATTCGGTCATTCTGGCAGTGACAGGCTTTCACCGGCTTATTTACCTAAAAATTCGCTCCTTAGCCGATGAAAAGCAGAGCTTTCACCAGCTAACTAGCAAAGTTCAAGACGAGTTAGCTGGTGAAAGCGCAGATTTTTTTTTAAATCAAATTTCTCAGTCGTGGAGAGTCTGTTTTACATGCTTGAATAGTCGATCGACATCTAGAAATCCTAAGCTTTCCAATGGTGCTTTCAAATCTGCATTTGGAGCTCGGGAAGGTAGTCAAAATTTCCATGCAATATTAGGCATCATTCTTTAAAAATTGCCAGTGCGTTTATTATCGCTAACAGGTTCTTTTCGTAACTCATTTTTTGGGTCTTTGTTGTTCCCCAATTTCTCGTCTAATCTGATCTTTGAGTTCGAGTCTCCAATTTCTCTGAAAGGTCCAAGCTTGCTTGCTAGAGCTGCCACAAGGAGGGACATATTATGAGATATGTCAACGAATTTCTCTTCAAGCCTTGAAAATCCCTCCTCTGAGGGATCTCGAGGGTTGTTATGGATAGACTCGTCGACCATGGCTAAGGTTATGTGACTTTCTTCTTAAAATGATTCCTAGATCCCTGCAACTTTCCATAAATACCCCAAGAACACATGGGACTGATACAAATATGATTAGTAAAATGTTGTGGATATTCCACTAGACAATTTGTCACAACAAAACTAATAAAATACTGAAATCTTTACTGTGAAGCTTAATTTCCCTTAGATCTTAGATTCTTTAACTACTGGTTTTCTGCTTAAAATGTATGAAATAGTTGAAATGCAAAATTAGAGAATGGAAATAAATATTCACACACCATCCAAAAATACACACAAGATATAACTTGGGAAACCTAATAAAGGAGAAAACCCAACTAGAAGGTGAGGCCACTCTGCTCTCTTTTCTTCAAATGCAAGTATAAAGAAAGAGGCACTCTCTATAATGTTACCTTTGACATTGTGGCTTGTATGGCTGCTACAAATCTCTCCTCCTCTTTTATTCTCTCACAATACCACCCCTAGGTGCTCTACTCAACTATGGAACCACTACAATGCTAAAGAATGGAACCTCTTCTCCTCCTGGCAGCCCGATATTTAACATCGTCTGATAGCCATCTAGGGGTAGGGTTTTGACTTCCTCAACCCTCAATTGTGATAAGGTTATGAACCTTCTAGAATATTATTGAAAGTACATATGTGGTTATCCCCATATGCACGAGTAATGGGGGATAACGTGGAATCCACTCATACCATGGTCGTCAACTTGTGGGAGGAATAACTTTCGCATACGAACTCCAATTAACATGTTTTTTGCACCGTTGGAAAGGCCTCAATGTGTAGAATAACATCAAGGGGTCTCACTAATGCTGTGAAATTTTTAACCCCAAAAAATGTTTTTTTATGCCTCAAAATGGCTCTGGAAGGTTTCAAACCTCAATTTTCCAAATTGGGACCTGCCATTAAAATGACCTTGCAAGCTAATTCCTCCAATTTTCTCCACTCTTAAATCATCAAGATATATGACAAATAATATAATGATCCAATCCATATCAATGTCCTTTAGTCTTGCAACCGGTACACCACAATTGCTATCTAGCAATCTTAGATAAAGTCAATTCTCACATCTTCTTTGTGAGTGAGTTGATTTGATTCTAAAATTGGGATAAGTTTAGGCTTCCCTAAGCTACTACAATATTAGTGTTGCTAGGATATCCAATCATAGATTCAATTCTCATTGATTGCTCCAAAGCCTCTCTAGGAGTGATGATCTTCTACTACATCAAAGGGATCAAAGTCAAAGGAAGTAGCCCTTGAATAAACCATTCCTTGTTGTGGGTATCATGGATGCGGAAGCTAAGCCTACCCATGAGATTTCAAAACCTTTGAGCATATTCTCATGTTGATTCTCCAACAGTCTGACTAATTTATTTCGATTATTCTATACCTTTTTGTTCAAACTTGGGCAGTTGAAACCTAGAATTTTTTTTTTTGCTTAAGCTCTGGTAAATTGAGAGCCATGCCCCCAGTTGGGTAGTCCAAAAACTTCATGTACCATTGCAATGCCCTTCCTCTCATATTTTTTTGAAATTCTATTATCTTATAAGCATCTGACATTCACTTAGATATCCATATGGCTTCACAAAGAAATCAATAGTGTTATACATCCTCCTCTCCCTTACCCAAAATTATAGGTATTTCATAGGGGATCCCCCTTGAGTTCCCACCATCTCACTAGGTGTAAAGCCTACTAAAATAAAACCACTCAAACCTAGTTGTGTAATCAAATTTTGACAAGGTGCTAAAAATGGGTTAATAATCCCTTGGGTTTTACCGAAATGTTCTATACTGCTACAACCACTACCCCCCAAATATGTTCCAATATGACTACTAATACCACTTGACTGATTAGGAAAAGAAAAATGTAAAATATAATGAGATATTGAAGATACCTTATGATTCAAATGTACTTGAGGGGTGGTTGGATCCAGTCTAGTTCTGCTAGCTTCATGTATTATTTCTGCAACTTGGTGGGTCCTTGGTCTTTAAATAGTCTATGCACATCTACAATGATGTCATCTAATTCATTACCATCTTCAACCTTTATTAGATTGCCTAGTTCGGGCTATTTTGCAACTCCCTCTGAGGTCATATCTACATCATCAAGATGGATTACTGCATCTTCCCTCAACACTTCTCTACCCATTTCTTTAGAATCTATCAACACACCTTCACTCCCACCTACCTCTCATTTGGATTCCTTCCACCACTATTCCTCTCTACCTCAACCATGAGTTAGCCAACTCTCCTTGTCTTCTCAACTTTCATAACTCTTTCACCCTTCCTTCATTACTACCTTCATCAATGATTTACTTCTACAATTTCTCACTTCTCTTCATAATTTCATGCATCTGGTTCATCCACCATTGATCTATAATAGTTGACCTTCTTTGAACATGTTCATCCATTCACTAATCTCCAATCCCCCCCCACCCCAATGATACTAGTTCCCTACATTCTACAACTTACCGACATCATTCCAACCACCCCTCCCAGTGCAAGGGATTTAATCAACCATATTAACAAGGGTAAATGGTAAACCCCCCCCCTTCTACCAACTATATCTTAATCCAAAGAGAGATTTCACATACCAATATACCTTTAGCTCCTTTCTTAAACACAACTTCCTATTTGGAAAAAGATTGGTAATTTTCCTCGGCAAATTCTACAATATTTTCTACCCAAAAATCCATAGCAAAAGTAATCTGGTGATTTACTCGTCATAATGTAATGAGATTTGGTATGGCCCACTCGATGATTCTTTTTTGTAGATTCTTATATTCTAGATCTTTTTCAATCCTCTTCAACCACTTGTATAATCTCACAAGAAACTCAACCCAAAAAACCTCATATTGATCATTTGAAGGGCCATCATACAAGATAAACTCTCGACATAATCGAGAGTCCCATTCCCACAACTCAACTTCTTGTGCTACAAAATATTCAAACCTTTTCCCCCACCAATATTGGATCACATACTTATAAAACCTACCACTCATCCTATATATATCTCCCTCTAAAGAATGGTCTTGATAATGAAGCCATTCGTTATTGTTTGGTGGAGACTAGGGTTCTCATAAAATACTAACAAAGGCTATGATGTAGTCTAGATGCATTGACATCTCCAATATTTGCAAAGGGAAGAAGGTATCACCCGAAGTGTAGCTAAGAGTTTAAAGATACAAGGAGATACAACAAGAATTCCACAACCCCATTTTAATTGATTTACCAACATGCATTCATTAGATGTGTGCAAAATGTAACATTAAACATTGGAACTAGAAAAGTAAACGATATTCATATACCGAACATGCAATATTCAATATTTCAACATTCATATTAGACACATACACAAAGTTTTGAAAGGGGGGCCTAAATACTTCTTTATTCATTTATTATCCACGACTTACAATGGAGTTCTGCAACAATATTGTGAACTAACTCAAATCACATCAACAACAAGAGTACCAACAACCAACCAACCATCAACACTCAATTATCAACCAAGGATCTGTTGATATTATGGTAGTTACGGGAAGTATTAACCTTCACTTGTAACCTTTTACGAGACTAGAATATTCTGGGAAGCAAGAGAAACCCTAAAGCCTTGGATAATAACCCTAGAAGACAAGTTGGCTTAATAGAATAATTAATATTGAGTTATTAGCCTCCAGAAAGAAAAGTCGGCCCAGTCAAGTGAGATAGACTAGTATAAATAGAGGGCGCTAAAGCTCATTTGTTATGATCACTCTCACAACTACATAAGACTAGTGGTGTGCAAGTTTGGAGAGGAACTGCAACTGCAACTGCTGCAAATGGCATTTCGATTTTGGCTTGGACTTTCTCTTGGTTATGATTTGGAATTTTTTCTTGGTCTTTGGTTATTCTTGCTTGGTGTGTTAGCCTTGAAGAAAGGTGTGCTACCTTGGTTGGCTATTGATTTGCTTCCAGAATTATTCTGTCTGTCAAGGTTAAGGTGCTCGGGGGTGGCCTTTGTGCCTATGGTTGGATGACAATATTGTTATATTTTCTATGGTAAAATGAGCACACCTATTTTTCTAACAGGATCAGCCTTTTTACCCTAGCCTCAAAGAAATTTTATACAAAGATACTGGCTAAAGTTGACCATGTCAATTCAGTTACAAAATGGATAAGGATGATCGTGTCAATCCATTACCCACATCAATTATTAATTATGCTCCTTAACTTATATCATTTTGTAGTTAATCTCTATCATGTTCCTTTACACTCTACAATGTCCTATGCATTGATCTTTATGCTCTATTGTGGCACATCCTCATCATTCCATATTTTCTATAACTATCAAAAAATGAAGGGGTGAACAACTTTTGGTAGTCCCTTCATCCAAAATCCTTGTTTTTTTCTTAATTTTGACAATGCTTATTTTCTTCTTTCAATCTTTTAACCTCATCAAGCAATATTGATTACGGTTCCTCAATCTATATATTTCTTCATCCTTCTTGTATTTTCTCATCTTTCCTTGTTTTAAGTGCTTAGCCTCCTTAATGAGTGCTTCATTAAGGGATTGCATCTTAGACAATTGTTCACCTTTCTTCTTGAGTTGTTATTTGAATTCCTCATTATCTTTCTATAATTTGGGAAGTTCTTCTTTAAGTTCATTGTATTCATCTTAAATTGTATGCACCCCCTTCAAGTTTTCCTCTTCTGTCCATCTATTTGAGAATTTGTTTTTCAAACTCATGCTAAGTGGCTTTTTGTCTAATATCTTTATCTATACTCATCCACCAATTAAAAGCTTCACCATAAAAATATTGCCAAAAGATGAGAGGTTTTGTTTTTTTCCATCCCATAAGATGAGAGGTTTTTTTTTCCCATCCCATCTATACTCATACTCATCTTTATCTGAACATTGCCACTGAATGTTAGGTATTGTCATTGATTCTTAATTGAGGTCTAACCAAAAACTTCAAATTCCAACCTTAATATATTAGAACTAACAATCCTAAATAATTGTTATCATTTTCCAAATACATTCTCACATTTTTTCTCTTTTCGATGGATTTTGAATCACCTCAATCAAATATCCCAATCAAAAGTTATGCAAACATTAAAGTTAACATACCTTTCAAAACCCTAATTTGTAGACTATCCTACTAGTCGACCTTGCATCTAATGTAATTATAAAATTTTGGCACCCATAATTCTAACATTATAGCCCATAGTAGTTTGATGTCTTCTTTGTAATGCCACAAAATCTGTATGCCAAGTGAAATTTGTGATAACTTTCCCAAAACTTACTGATTTGGGCCTTTTAGGAGAGAGAACTTGTACAACCTACCATGTGTCCAATTTTTTTTATATGATTCTAAAATTTTAACCTAAACCACTATAGTTCATTTTCTATCCAATGTAACTGGTGGCACCCAATTTGGATCTTTTTTTTTTTTCAACGAGAAATTATCTCGATATATATTAGAGATATATATCATTTACATTCACTGTATCCAGGCTAGCACAGCAGCCATTACAAATTTTGTCCCGGAGACCCAGCAGGGTTTGACCTCGAGACCTCCTCCCAACACTTGGAGGAAGGTCCTGTCTTTACCAATCGCGCTGGACTCACGGCACCCAATTTGGATCTTGCTAGAATAAGATATCATTGTTTTACCAAGAATACATGTTTGAGATAGGGTATTTTTTAAGGATTCAAATATTATACCTTAGTATAGTATTCTAGGCAATTATTTCAGACTAAAAAATCACACATATAGATATGTAGGCAAATATTGAATGAAAAAATACAATTTATCAAATTTTGGTGAATATTATCAATATAAGCACATTTTATGTAAAAAATAGGCAAAAATTTAAAGAGAAATTAACCAATTTGTGAATTTATTTTTTGAAAAAAAGCCCAAAAAATAGCCAATTGGCGAAAATTTGCCTCTAAAAAATACAACTTTGAGACTAGCTTAAAGATTAGTAAAAAAACCTAACTTACATAAATTGTAACTCTAAAATTTAGTGAGTAAGAACCTAAATTTTTATCAAAGGTACTTCACCATTAGTATCTTGAAGTTTGAAATTTTCTTGGAAAAACATTAGAGAGAAAATGATAAAATGATTAATTTTGAAGGAGCCAAACCAAGGACCGTATGCTTTGATACAAGATGTTATGTACCAAATACTAAAAATATCATAAGAAACAAGAGTATACACAAAGTACACAATACATGAGTGTGGAGCAGAACTCCAAAATAGATAAGAGATATGAGTTACACAATAACTCCTTATAGAATAAGAAAACCTCCTCCAAATACCCAATACATTCATATACCCAAATCACATGTTTCTATCAATAATGACTACATGGCATCTATATATACCTATTCACTCATTGCATGTGTGGGCCCTTTATTCGGCCGACCCCTATTACATATACTATTACCCCATTACATATATAATTAACCTTGTATATGCCTCCTTTGAGGTCATATCACTTTCTCCTACAAATGAATATGTTCACTTTGTTGACCCTACAACAACATCTACCCAACAATTCCATTGTTTGAGTTACCTTTCACAACATGTAGGCCCAAATATGATTTGCAACCACTAATAGCATCTACCCAACCTCAGTGTTGGAGATATCCCTTCTTTTGTCTGTACAACTCTACCCAACAAAGTTGATTGGAGATGTTTCTATCTTACAACATCTACCTAGTCCTTCCTTCTTGTTGGAGTTGTAATTTAGCAAGAACCCTTCTCTCTCCTTTAGAAAATGGTGTAGGGTATAAATATGCAACACATGCCATGCCTACTAATCCTCACACATACATCTCACTAGAAACTAATGAGCTTCAACCCAACATGAAGTTCAATGCATAGCTTGAAGTTCACTCTACCAATCACATTGCACTCAACTTTACAAGCCTTCACTCACATAGTGCAAAGCACTCACGCAAGTAATAGAAGTAATTGAAATAAAGATGGAATCCAATTAAAACACATGAATGCACAAATGAGATAGGAGGAAAATAACAACAACGGGGTTTTCATTAGCTTG
Source organism: Picea engelmannii (assembly GCA_009831015.1). Taxonomy (NCBI): domain Eukaryota; kingdom Viridiplantae; phylum Streptophyta; class Pinopsida; order Pinales; family Pinaceae; genus Picea; species Picea engelmannii. Next base: position 411,175 of record ML776788.1, read on the forward strand.
GAACAAAATGGTTTTCTTCTTATTAGCTATAAATGAATTGCATATGCATGTAGCCCTATTGGGCTCTACTATTACATGAATTACAATGGAATAGAACCAAGCCCTTTTTCATTGGATGTCCATTTATCTAGGTCTAGGTTGGGATTTAAATCAACTATACAAATCACAAATAAATTTATTCTTTTTACCTATCTCTTTTCAACTTCTACACTTTGTTAGTCTTTGGTCGTATTATCATCTTCTTCCATAACTACTCATAGTTATAGCTAATTCTCAATTAAAACTACATATTTTCCTTCTTCGTGGGTTATACCTAGTTAAAATTGGAACCCTCTTCTTTTGAGAATCTTCTCCTTTATCCGAGAGAAGTAGGATTATTCCCTTTATTGATGGTTCTACCCAACTTTTCTCTATAATATAACCACTTTCCTTATTTTAGTGCCATCTCCCGCTTTTGGATTGACTTCCTCTATAAAAACTTTTCTCTCATTATTACCTCCCCATATATTCTTATCCTTTTCTTCTATGTTTTACTTCTTCCCTCCAACTTCTTTTCTCTTTCATTATTCTTTTAGTGAATAATGAAATTCCCCCTCTTCTTTACTCTTTCTCCCTTATTTCCTTTTTCATATCCCTATCTTTAATAATCCACCGTAACCACTTTACCAAATATAAATAGGCATTGATTTGGTGCATGAATAATCACATGGAGGAGGGATTTACAAGGGCCTCTTCTTATTCAACTTGATGATAACTTCAATCATAAACCCTCATGTTAAACCATTGCCATATCCAAGGCATATTTCTACATGTATGATTGGATTCATCAATGCGAGAGAAGATAAACGAGGCCTTTACATGGACTCTCTCGTGAAGTTGTGTTTCTTTTTATAAAAGTAAACTATGTATATACTTTATAAAAGAAATTCTAAATAAAATATTATTCTTCCAAATTTTTTTTTAATGATGTTAAGTATAGTTTATTTTATTTCAAGGATTTTTTTTCATAAATATCTCCTATTGAATCTTCTTGGTTAATGTGGCCGCATTGACATGCACTCAAGGGGTTTGAACTTGGGTTTAGCATTAATAGTGAGGGCTCCTTGCTAATACAAGCTTGATCACTTTGTTGCTTAATAATATACTGCATTTTTTTGGGTTGTTTTTGAAAGGAATTTTAAAATGTTGAAAATAACAATTTAGAGCTTTTGACACAATGTCGAAATCAAACATTTTTGTGGATACTTATATAAGAGAAATTTGTTATGTGTATGATGTACGAGAACCACATATTGTATTTATATATTGAGTATAACACAATCATACTTAAGCATGGGAGTTAGTGTCCCTTAAACTCCCAAGCACATTTGGTATGTCCGTTGTAGATCTTATTGGAAAACAAGAAATCACACTAGATCTTAAGTTCTTTATTCAAGGGTGATAATTCTATCAAAACACTATGAGAGATATAGAGAGAGCCTACTTCCTTTATAGGCCTCTAGGAACATGCAAATCTATCATGATTGTATCCACAAATTATTATTTAGTGCAAGATATCTATGATTAGAGCTCCTGAGATCGATACATACATATAGCTAAAATATATTATTCATCAACATTGCTAAGTATGTTATTCTTTGTTTATTTTTCACTTTATCTCTGAAACCATGAAGAATGTGTGCCAGAGTGGATGTTAGAATAATCCTTAATGCATAGATCCGATAACAATAAAAATTATGTTACCTTCTCCTCAATTTTCGTAAGAATCCCACCTAGATTTCAAAAAATCTGCTCCAAGTATCAAGGTTGCAAAAAATGATACATATCATTGATCTTGGGCTTGGGATTAGGCACATGGAAAGAGTGTTATAAGGCAATCTCAAAATATTTGACATAAGCTATTGTCACATTGATGTCAATGTTACTAGAAACACTAAGAAGAAAGTTAAAGAGTGTAATAAATTAAGATGCATAGAATCAAGAAAAGGGAATGATCAATTCGAAAACAAAGGAGTAATGATTTCATGATGCAGAAAAATGAATGAACAAAATCACAATTCTCACTATTGTCATCCAAATTTCAAGTTTTGTTATGTTCATAAGTTCCATTTGTGTCGTTCCATATTTAAATTTAATCAAGAACATACAAGTTAGAATTTGTATTGAGCTTATACAGTTTTTTGACCCCAAACAAAATCATTAACAACCTTCTTTGTGAAACAAAACAAAACTAGACTTACTAAACATATTCAAGATTGATAGTTTGTTGAGATATTTACCTTCAAGTAGTAACTATGTGTTTTGTTCCCATTGAGTATCTATTGCAATAATGAGGATGCCATGAACTACATACTACGTGGTTGAGAGGTCAATGAATGTGTTTAAAAAATAACCAGATATTAGATACCAGTGCTATAACCACGTCATCACTAGTAACAAGAGACACATAAGATTACCAAGGCAATAACATAACTATAAATCAACTTGTTTGATTTGCACCTTTATAATCTATGAACCTGAAGAAAGAGTTGACTTCACTTCCTTGGGTTTGCTCAATGTGTATTGTTTTCTCTTCAATATTATCATTGAGACATCCATTTGTAATTTATCTTGATAATAAGTTTCCAATGCCATTACAACTTAAACCCATAACCCATAACTATTTGTTTTGGTGTTTCATAGAGGTGAGAGCATAGGCAAAAATAACGAAGGAAATGACATTATGCAAAATGTGGGATCTAAACACATTAAGTATGGATAGTAATTGCAAATCCAATTATCACATTGACAAAGATTGGCATTGCTCATAACATGTGAATTCAAGTGGGGATTAAAAAAGACAAGGTGTCCAAGCTGATTCTGGAAGCATTCATTAAGTGACATTTAAAATGGTGGATATGCCAATAAGATGGTAGGTCTATGTAAACATGAGTTATGTGATGGATATAAAGTGTTGGAATAATACATTGTATCAAGGAATGAATGAAAGCCAATAAGAATATATATTATTTTAATTTTTAGATATTAAAGGTAAGTAGACATTGTTTAATGTTGATCAAGATTCATATCCATCTTCATCTAATAATAAAGATACAATTATCGTCCCCGAGGTGTATGATAGTCGGTGACAGAGTGTGTTGTTAAGCCACTCCGTGTTGTTAAAGTCACCAGTTCGAAACCTGCGGGGACAAAAAATCCAACCATGTTAAGGGTTGGTGTGGCTCAGGCCGGGTGTGATCCCCAGGTGATTTTGACGGCTTAGATGTCCCTAAGTCGCAGTTTCTCAAGCCACAGGTTAATCGCGTAGCCAACAGGTCCCACACAAATTAACAAACAAAAAAATAAAGATACAATTATCATTCAAAATTTAAAAGTTAAAGTTTGAGTCATTGATAAATTATTGAAAATATAACTTCTTCTTTTTTTGAAATTTTATAATATTTTGTTGTCGTTTGGATGTAAATTGTGTATGGAGTCCATACATTATATTTTGAAAACAAATTTGGGCCCCTCGAAAGCTTTGAGAAAGGTTCAAGCCATGTTGAAACAATCATATGGATCATCATGTGTCAACAATATAGATATATCATCTCTTAATTATACACCAATCATCTGCCAACTATAGAGACATATAGATATATCATCTCTTAATTATACACCAATCATCTGCGTCCAATCTTACACCCTCTATACTATTTCCAAAATAAGAATCTTATTGTATAACTATTGAATTATCATCACCATCCAATCTTTCACCCTCCATCCTATTTCCAAAATAAAAATACATCTCTCTTATGTCACTTACAAGGAATGAAACTTGGGTGGAGAGGGTAACAATCATTCCTCTCAACCACTCAAACTACATACAATGGACATCTCTAACCTAGATTTTATGTATAACTCCAGTGATCTCCTCCTTTGTTCCTTCCCCATCTGTATCCAATGGCTACGGCAGGCTATATATACAGTCTTTCATGATTCTCTCAAACCTAGATTTCCTGTAAAACTCCAAGTGATCTCCTCCCTTGTTATTTACACTGTATCGAAAATTTTCGAACCCCCTTCCCTTCAGATTTTCTGTAAAACTCCAAGTGATCTCCTCCCTTGTTATTTACACTGTATCGGAAATTTTCGAACCCCCTTCCCCTTCAGAATCTAATGGCTATGGCATGCCGGCCGTATCCTCGTTTGCCCAAAACCAGGTTGAAATCGAGATTGGAAGGTGGTCGTTTCCTCCTAATTACCAACTTGCATTTACGATTGGTGCTTCATCTGCCTCCACCTCCGCCGCTGCATATCTCCACAACACCAACCATTTCTACTGTCGTGGCCTAGATGTCAAGAACACATACGCAATCCATCTTTACCGTCGCCTTATTTTCCATGGATTGCGAGTTTTTGTCGAATACCGGGAATTGCAGGAGGGAGAGAACTTAACTCGTCAGATAGAAGGCGCTATTACCACATCTTCCTCCTCATGGTGTCTGAATGAGCTCCTCCTCATACCATTATTCCCGTCTTTTATGGTGTTAAGTTTTTTGAGCTCTGGCGTACAGGATTGACGGACAGTATGCTCAAGCATTGCAACTTCATAAAAAGAAAAGGAGATACCCCATAACCTTGAAAATTGTAAAAGAGGCCTCTTTGACATCTCATCCGGCTTTCACCTCAAGGCGTGTAATGGGTAAGCCCTGTATTTCTTTCTGTATAACTTTTAAGTTGTATTTGTACACACTATCATACTAGATCTATTAAGCACTGCAAAATTTTGTGGAGATGTATTTATATATTAGTGGACATAGATCTATATTGATTGTATTGATATATTATTATAGATCTGTTTTAAATCTTGATCTATTAAACACTCAAGTACTCTAGGTAATGTTTGTTTGGTTCTCTGACCAACCAGAGACGATGCGAAACTCATCGGCATGGTTATTCAATGCGTCATGAATAATGCTGAAAGATGACCCTTCAGTGTGGCTAAATATCCAACTGGTTTGGATGAAAAGGTAGAAGATTTTGAAAAAAACAACATTATTCCAGCAGCAGTAAAGTATGAAAGCTGAGTTTGTGTGAATAGTGGGCTTGGGTGGAGTAGGAAAGACAACCATCATGAAAGAACTCGATCATGTCAATCAGCGAGACCCATTTTTGTCAATGATGGATGCACTTCGCTCAAAGAGCTTAATTTTGGTTAGATGTCGTGATAAGCATGTCCTCACAAGCTCAGGGATTGGGGAATCATTAGTTTATAAGCTGACAGGGCTAAATAGAGAACATTCCCTAGAGCTATTTTGCTTGCATGCCTTATTGCATCAACAGCGAGGATTCGAATATCTGGTAGGTGAGTTCTTAATGGTATGTGATAGATTGCCTTTATTTTTGAAAGTATTTGGAAGCAACTCTTTTGTGGAGAAAATGACAAGTCTTCTTGGGAAGACCATGTGGATAGACTTCGACATGTATATGTTCCCACAGAGATACTTCAAATTATTTATGAGAAGACATGGATATGGCCATAAAATTATGGAACGGAACAAGGTGGAAAGGTTTGTTGGGTTTAGGAATTTAGAAAACAAGTGTCTTGTGGAGGTGGACACAGAAAATAGATTGAAAATGCATGATCACCTTGGAGATTTGAGAAGAGATATTGCCAATCAAGAAAAGTCTTCAGGCTTGTCAAGGTAGTTTTTGACATCCATCATGATTTGTTGCAGGTGTCATTTGTAAGCACTTCAATCATTCATCAATGTAGTTTATTCAGGAGAAACCTGTGTACTCTGTTTTAATTCTTCACTGTTTGGTTTTCCCTAACAGGAGCAAGTAAGCCTCAATGCCATTAATGTTGAACAACTGCACAAGATGAACCATCATGATACAGACATTGCAAGTGAATTGTAAACAAAAGCTGCAGCGAAGAGCATTCTCAAAAGTGTTTCTAAGCCAGGCACCAGGTAAGGATACATTAGTGTTCTTTTGCCTACCCATCATTGATGCATGTGTTGTTTCTTTTCTGTTGTGTCTGGGGTATAATTTTTTTATTCTAATGGGATTGCATATCTTACAGGCATATAGAGGATGAGGACGAGGACCTTTTGAGATTCTTGAAGAAGAATGACGTGGCTCTTTCCGCATTTTGTGTGAGCTATTGACACTGGCAAGATAAAAAATTGTTCTGTTAGGAATTGAATTCGGTGCTATGCATTTTTAACTTTGTTCCTATAATTTCCTCCGTTGTGCTTCTGAGTTTGGTGTTGCTAAGTGCCCAATGTTTAGATTTTAATGTTTTGCAGAGCTTATTGGGCCAATAACTAGATCAAATATATAAAGTAGCCTACTATTTTTTATTTGAAAGTTCGAGATTGCAACGATGTCAATGCCCAGGCCCCAGAAGTCTGTTGGCAACAAACACAGTTTTAGTTGGAAACTTGCAAGTAATTATTTGACCTCTCAACAATCATGTTTTTGACTTGATTTTCAGTGAATGTTTATCTAGAAAGGAAGTCATTGGCCCATTGTGGCTGATCAGCTGCACCAAATTGTAAAGGCAATTGTCATTGTAATCATAATAATTGTCATTATTCCTGTTCTGGGAATCTCCATAATGGTCATTCTTCTTGTTCTGGGAATTTCCACTATACCTTATTGTACTAGTATCATCTTAGCTGGTATTAGAAGACTCCATATTCAAGAACACCTAACAAAAGAGTCCTTGAAGCAATTACATTTGTATTTATGCATCCCTTTGATGTTGGTGATCTGTGTGTTGTTGACAGTGATAAGGTAGGGGAAGATTGCAAAGAGTAAGCAATATTTTTTATTTCGTTAGTCGCTTGAGGCAATGCCACAATCATGTCTTTTCTATGGGTATGCTGAAGAATATTCATGGACCAAGAGCAGGACACATCAACTATATGAAAGCTCATCTTACCCAATTTGGTTGCTAATTACGAGTACTGCATTTTGTTAGAGATGATATGAAATGAACATTCTGACAACAGTTTTCCTGTTGTGTGACCATGAGGAAATCTATTATCCAAACTCAGCATTAGCCACAAATCCCATCAGCAATTTTTATTGCAGTTCAGATATGGATGATGCCGTGGAGTTGATTGTGGATGTTTCTACCTGAATCGAAAATATTGGTGCTCTAAGGAGAGGATATCAAAGTAGCTAATTTAATCTTTCATTTGTTTTGCATATGAATTTTTGGTATTTTAATTCCACATGCCCAATTGATTAGGAGTAAATAAATGCAGTTCATTTTTTTGTATTCACTACTATTTACCCTATAAAAGGTCCATGGTACTATATAGAAGGCACCTTAATTTCAGAGAAAATTATAAATCGTTTTAAGCATGCCTTACTTTGCAGTTATCTGGAAAGCAAGGCACAACACAGACACCCAAAGCATATTATGGCTTTAAAAAAAGTATAAGACACAAATAAGGTGAAAATGGACACAATGACGAGAAATTGAATTGAAGATCTGAACTTGTGTTGGAAATAAAAATTTGTGAGGAACTGGAAATTAAATACCATTTGTTGCCTCAAGAAGTCCATGTCAAGTTTGTTGGTTGTGACAAATTAGATTCCACTGCAATGATGACATGTGAACTTTAAAAAAACTAAAGTTTGTTGGTTGTCACAAATTAGATTCCACTGCAATGATGACATGTGAACTTTAAAAAAACTAATATTCCGCATGTCTTGGGATTCTATGCTCTGTCATTCATATTATACATAAGATATTGGCAGTTTCCAACATCACATGAATATATGTGCGAGTGATGCTGGAGCCTCTTGGCAGAGAAGACGGAATTGCGGATCGCTGGGTTGGATCCTCCTGGCAACGACTCCCGAATTCGAAATTGACCTAGAGCTGTCTGGGAAATGTATACAGAAGCCTTGAAGTGCCCAACACGCGCAGATCCCAATTACATTTTCTTTTCAAAATAGGGTTAATGCCCGCACTTGCTTTTTGAAAGTTGAAACCTTAAGAAGGTTGATGCCCTAATCCCCATGAGGGTTATAGGTGTTTTGTTGCTCTGTGCATAAATAGACTAAATCTCATTCCCCTCTCAACTAGTTTATGGGATCTCATAAATGTTGTTCTGAGAGTAAATGCTGCTGTTGCTGTTATCGAATATCATTCTCTTCTTATTGTTCAACTAGTTTAGGCACCGAATCTCAACTAGCAGAATATTGTGACCCAAAACTGTGAATATGCAAACAAATTGCTGTTTTGTGCATACTATTTATTGCTGTTCTGTTCTCAGTTGTGACTGTAAACGGAGAATATCCATACAATTTATTGTTGTCCTGTGCACACTGCATACAAATCGCTGTTCTGTCATACGGTTACAATTTATTCTAATTCAGATGAAGTAATATGAACTAATAAAATTTCCAGATGTTATAGACATCTAGCTCATATAGATGTCAGTTTTTTTCATGTGATGTCAAGCTCTTCTTTTAAAAAATAAGCACAAACCTGTTCGTAAATAAAAAAACCATCATTGGCTATGGTTCTCTCATCAATATTTTTCCATATATGCAGACGATTACATTGAGATTTGTAAGAAACAATCACAGTTAGCCCCGAATTATAAAAAAAATCCAATATAATAATTTTGTGTTTATTTTATGAATTTTGAAATATATTTATTATTTTTATACGATGTTTCCTCGCCGTCTCTGGATCCTACCTTTCAAACTCAAGGTAACCAGATGTACTTGCCAGAGAGTACCCATTGTGAACCTGAGACAGCTCTGTAATCGTTCACCTCATTTAGTAAAACATAGAATTTGTTTGGCAGCGGAGTTTTCAGAAGCCAAGATGGTTTTCTCCACATTAATCCTTGGAGTACTATGTGGACACTATACTTGTTCATTATCAGTTATTGATATTCGGCAAAATCTCGTGTCCAAGCATATTGTTACTTCGGCTCACTCATTTCAGATTTTGTACATCACTGTATGCCTGGCGGAAGTTCTGTTATTGCTTGCTCTCTCTGCTCTTTGTTCTTAATTCTCTTGTTAGACCTGCTGAATACATTGCTTGAAGGCACTGAAGTTATGGAATATGGCAGAGATTCAATGTGTATATAGGTGCGGTGATAGACTTGCATCCCATGCGAAGAGTTTTCATACTGTAATTCAACATTGCCCATCAGTCTTAGTATTTTCAAATCAAGAATACTGCAATTTTACCCGTTCCGCTACTTGTTACTTGTAAGAAGAGTATCGTCACAGTTTTTTGGTAAAGAAACTGCGACCTAGAGGTATCTGAACTCTCAAAGTCATCCTGGGACACTGACTTGTGAACCATGGGCATTTAATTACCTTGTGAACTCTCAAAGTCATCCTGGGACCCTGACTTGTGAACCATGGGCATTTAATTACCTTGTGAACTCTCAAAGTCATCCTGGGACCCTCACTTGTGAACCATGGGCATTTAATTACCTTGTGAACTCTCAAAGTCATCCTGGGACCTTGCCCTGACTTGTGAACCATGGGCATTTAATTACCTTGTGAACTCTCAAAGTCATCCTGGGCCTTGCCCTGACTTGTGAACCATGGGCATTTAATTACCTTGTGATAATCATTCTGGGATTGCATCCAGCCTGGACTATATCAACTTTTAGCTGACTGGATTTTTTAGGTGTCTCTTCTCAGAGTACAAGGTTCAAACCTTGGTAACCCTGCAACCCTTCAAAACCAATTAATCTTGTCAAAATAAAATAAAATTTAAAATAAAACAATCTTATAAACATTTTTAATCTAAGAATTAACAATCAAACAACTAAATTATTGAACACTAAAAATTAAAAATAAAAAAAGAAGACATAATTATTGGATATATCTTGACTGTCCAATTTATTTTCAAGATAAAAATCCCTTTCAATATAATCATTTTTTCAAATAAATAATATTTATTTTGTTTTTCTAACCTTAACATGTAAACTATATGTATTTTGTTTTTTTAACATTTGTATTTTGTTTTTTTAACATTTATTGGAATGTGAAGAAAACTATCAAATTTACTTACCCCTGTGAATGCATTATGTTAAAAATTGGAGTTGTATGAATATAATAGTTCATGCTATTAGAAATATTTGCTTATTATATATGTATGTTTATCATATGTGTTTTAAGATATTGGAAATGTAATGAATAATTTAATATAAAAGTTAACAAGATTTTTTTTTTTATTAACTTTCTGTAGTTTTTCAGCTACAAGTCACACACAATTTAACCATTTAACTGATACCACAATTCTAAATGTATTTAACAGTATATATTAAAACATGAATGCAACTGTCCTGGATGGCACATCGCCTAGCCTCACCTTAAATGAGGTAGGTCGCTCTCCATCTATTCAGCATTAACGATGGGAGCTGGCCATTACTGCCAACCTCCCAATAAGCAACCTCTCCCTCGCGGGAAAGGGTCGGCCCTGCAAACATTTACTATGGAAGAGTTAATGGGGAGATATGTTCCGTCGTTCCCCAAGCATTTGAATGCGATGAGGCATGATCACATTCAACTCACCCTTGCTCTGCATCTTTCCACCATTTGTGAGCTCTGGTGCGTTCTTCTCTCCACTTTGTGCAGTTTTGATATCCTTTCCTTCACTAAGATGCCTAGGGAGAGAGGTAAACCTCGTCGTGGTTCGGCTTGGTATACCCACATTGCTCAACAACAGAGGAGACAACAAATGGAACAAGCGCTCTCGCTCACCCGCACCATTCTGTGTCAAAGAGCAAAGGCAGATAGCCTTCCCCCCAGGGTTTATGCAAAGGAGTTTTCGACGGAGGAGCATGCTCAGATGCTCAGATCTTTTCGGGAAGTAAACTTTCTGACTACCCTTGAAAATCAAGCAAGGGGCAGCATGGCGGGGGGCATTGTGAGGAATTACCCACTTGTTACGTTGAGGAAGTACCTTATGAAGAATTGGTATCGCAGGGGGCCATTACTGAAGGTGAGCATCAAGAAGACACAAGAGCCAAGGACAAGGGAGATGGCGACGCAACTCCAGAGGAGGCAGTGAAAATTGAGACGAAGGTCATTTCGGGAGAGGGTGACGAAACCCCAGCGCCACTTTCCACCAGAGCCATGCATGAATAGATTGGTGTCTCGCCACCCTTCCTCCATTCGGCACACTTGGAATTAGTGTTCGAATTAAGGGGACAGATGGAAGACCAGGAACATATGGTCCTCCTAATGAGATAGTGTATGGATATCCTATTCAACGCGTACTCCAATGCCCCAACGAAGCAAAAATACCCTAAGTGCACCCAACCGTTCATAATGCAGGCTAGAGAAGTGCAGCAGGAGAACGAGGCCGACAGGGCCACCGGGTATTTGGTCTAGTTAATTTTTAGTCTAGTTTTCTCTTATGCTTACAACCATGTTGAGGCTTCTTTTTGCTTTAGTTTTTATCGTTCAGAGTCATGTTCAGGCTTCTAAAAGCTCTCTATACCACCTCAAACAGTTTCAAGACTATGCATGGCCATCTGTTGTCCTCCTACATAGTTCCTCAAATACCCTTCAACCCACTTGTTGACAATCTCGGTCTGCCCATTTGTCTGAGGGTGATAGCTGGTGCTAGGTGTCAACTCTGTCCCCATGTAATATACCAGATATAAAATGTATCCAGAACAGAAATAAAATGCTAGTAATGGCAGAATAACAACAATATAACCAGAACATTCACCACAATAACACTGAAATGATATAAGAATAACAACAGAAATAACACTTTGAATCTGAAAGCAATGTTCATGGGCCTCGAGGGGACAACCTCCAGTTGAGCAGAGCTCTATTACAATAATATCCAAGCTAGGGTTCTCATACCCTCGACTCCTATTTATACTAAAAAGAAGCATCTAGAAGAAGATCCTTCTAGAAGCAAAAGCTTTTATTAGGTCTTCTTACATCCGTCTTATTCTATTTTATTGAAAGGCCTTATTAATATTGACCTTTATTACATCCGAATATATTGTTCTACCTATGTGCGGGTTAGGACCCTAACATGTCTGCCCCCTTAAAAACAACCTTGTCCTCAAGGCTTGAGATGAGGAAATTGTTGCAGAATGGTAGCTGGTTCCCAAGTGGCGTTTGCTGGAGTTGTATCTTTCCATTGGACTAGCACTTCTTTGATGGTTCTCTGACGTAGGCGACGCTCATGCTGGTCCAAAACTGCTTTTGGTTGTAGCCAAATGGATCATTCTTCAGCTAACTCTGGAAGGTTGGTTTGAATTTGGTACTTAGCTCCAATCACCTTCTTTAAGCATGAAACATGAAAAACATGATGTAGCTTCGAATGGTTGGGCAAAGCTAACTAATAGGCGACTTGTCCCACACACTTGAGCACGGTATAAGGACCATAAAATTTGGGCACTAGCTTCTGACAATGCTCGACCTTGAGGGAAGTTTTCTTGTAAGGTTGCAGTCAAAGAAACACCTAATCCCCTTCTGCAAATTGATGTTCAGAGCGACCTTGATCTGCTTGTTGCTTCATGTGATTATGTGCCATGACCAAATTCTCTTTGAGGGTACGAAGAATAGCCTCTCGAGCTGTAAGTGTTAGGTCAACCGCCTGGACCTTCGAGGCACCCGATAAGTATGAGAGAACTTAAGGTGGCTTCTGTCCATATACCGCTTCAAAAGGAGTCATGCGTGTAGTTGTATGGTATGAAGTGTTGTACCACCATTCAGCTAGGGGTAACCATTGAGCCCACTGATTTTGCTTTTCCGAGGCAAAACACCTCAAATATGTT
>ML776788.1:424432-439870 GCA_009831015.1 Picea engelmannii
CCAATCTGGTACAATGAATGAAAGAGAAAAAAGGGATCCTTCATCTTCATATTTTCGGGAAAGTGCATCTGCAACCACATTGTCTTTGCCTTTCTTATAAATGATCTCATAATCATATCCAAAGAGTTTAGTCACCCATTTTTATTGTTCTTGGGAGGAAATGCGTTGTTCCAAAAAATACTTGAGGCTTTGATGGTCTGTCTTAATTTGGAGCCGTTGCCCCAATAGATAAGGACGTCACAGATCCACGGCATGCAGATTAACCAACATTTCCTTTTCATAGATGGATTTGCCCAGATTTCTTTCAGATAGTTGCTTGCTGGTAAAGGCCAAAGGTCGACCCTCTTGCATAAGGACAACACCAATTCCTTTCCCTGAGGCATCACATTCCAACACAAAAGTCTTTGTAAAATCGGGAAGGGAGAGGACTGGAGTGGGGCACATGGCCATCTTCAAGGTTTGAAAAGCTTGAGTAGCGGCTGGAGTCCAAGTGAAAGAGTTCTTTTTTAGGAGAGCAGTGAGAGGCGCTGCAATCTTCCCATAATTCTTAACAAACTTGCGATAATACCCTGTTAAGCCAATACCTTGTTAAGCCTAGAAATCCACGCAAGCTCTTAAGAGTCTTTGGCTGAGGGCAGTCTTGCATAGCTTCAATCTTTTTAGGATCCACCCTGACGCCATCTTTTCCAACCAGATGACCCAAGTATTCTACTTCTGAGGCGCCAAAAGCACATTTAGACTGTTTCAGGAAAAGTTGGTGCTGAGAGAGTAGATGGAGAACTCGATCCACATGAGCAAGATGGTCTGTCCAGGTTTTGCTATAGATGAAGATATCATCAAAGAAAACTAAGACAAAATGGCGAAGAAAAGGATGGAAGACATGATTCATGAGGCTTTGGAAGGTGGAGGGGGCATTACACAAGCCAAAGGGCATGACCAAAAACTCATAGTAGCCCTCATGAATTCTAAAGGCAGTCTTGGGAATATCTGACTCTTTCATACGTATCTAATGGTAGCCCGAACAAAGATCTAGTCTAGTGAAGAATTGGGTGCCTCTCAATTCATCCAGGAGGTTATCAATGACAGGAATGTGGAATTTGTCTTTGATGGTAAGTTTGTTGAGGGCACGGAAGTCAGGACACATTCGCCAAGAACCTTCTTTCTTCAGGACCATGACCATAAGAGACGAATAGGGGCTCGTACTAGGGTGGATAACGCCTGCATTAAGGAGTTCCTAGACCATTTTCTCAATTTCATGTTTTTGGGAAAAGGGGTGACGATCTGGATGGATATTGGGAGGAAGGCTTCCTAGTACAAGGGGAATGGAATGATCATGAACACCACGGGAAGGCGGGAGGCCTTGGGGAGTGGAAAAGACCAATTGATGTTTAGAAATGATGGCTTGGAGGTCTTGCGGTACCGAGAGTGTCTATGTTGCTTGTATGGCATGGAGTTGGGCGATAACACCAGAATGACCCTTTTTTAGCAGCTTTTCCATGCGATGGGAACTAATGATCTCAGGTGAACTGGCGGTGATGCCTTGGAACTTATATTGGTGGCCCTCCTAGTCAAATTGCATGGTTAAGTCTTTAAAATCTATGAGAATGGGACCCAAAGTCCTTAGCCAGTCTGCACCCAGCACAATGTCACAACCTCCCATGTCGATAGCTAACATATGGGATTTCAGGTGGTAGTCACCAATTTGGAGACACACATTTTCACAACGCCCTCCACATTTCATGGAACCACCATTGGCAATCATGATTTGGAAATTATTGACGGCATGGATGTAGCAATGAGTTTCTTGGGCAATGCGGCGATGAATAAAATTATGGGTGCTGCCACTATCAACCAGAATGATGACTTTTTTATGCTTGATGTAACCGATTAGCTTGAGGGTTTGGGGACTGGAAAAGCCAGTGAGAGCATTGAGGGAAATGACTGGTTCTACTTCGGGAGGGTCTGAGGGAGGGGTTATGTCAATGGATTCAGGTGATTCAGACATAGAGCATTGAGAGCATTGAGGGAAATGACTGGTTCTACTTCGGGAGGGTCTGAGGGAGGGGTTATGTCAATGGATTCAGGTGATTCAGACATAGAGGGAGTTTCTTCATCTTCTTCCGAAATCTCCTCGGAGATGGCCATAAAAAGATTTTGTTCTTTACACTTGTGGCCCAGGAAATATTTGTCATCACAGTTATAACAAAGGCCTTTGAGTTGGCGTTCAACCATTTCAACTCGGGTAAACGTTTGGATCTTTAGTGGAGCAGAGGGAGTAGTGGGATTTACTGGTTTAGGGTGAGGGATGAAGGAGGGTTTGGGGTTTTGAGAAGATACAACTTGTTGTGCTTCTTTAGCTCTTTTGGTAGCCTCCACCCAACTCTCAGGCCGAGCCATGAGGACATGGGCCCGAATTTCATCCTTGAGGCCACTGATAAAACACTCTCGGAAAAAGGCATCATACATGCCCTCTGTTCTAAAAGCCAGGCACTCAAAGGCATCTATAAAGTCTTCCATTGTTTCTAATTGTTTCAGTTTTGTCAAACGGCCCAAATGGTTGGTGTCAGTGTCAAAGCGTTCATAAAGCTCTGCCACAAATTGTGTCCAAGCAATATACCCTTGACAAGAATTTTTTCTCCATTGCCACCATTGTCAATGTTCTTGATCTAGATGGAGAACACCATACCGGAGTTTGGCCAAGTCATCTGTAATGCTATATAAAGAGAAGCAATGTTCCATTTTGGTTACCCGTCCGAGCCATCAAATTTGGTCACATCCACCCGTGGAAGGCGTAGGTCACGTTGAAAGTGATGGTTCTGCAAGGTATGGGAATGAGAAGAATGGTCACCTTCAATATGTGGGGGTGAGGAAGAGGAAGGGTTATCTGTAGGGATATGCAGTTTGGTGCAGAGTGTCGAAAAGAATGATTCAAACTAGGTGGTGAGGTCTTGTTTGATTTCCCCCATTAAGGACTGCATGGTTGTATTGATGGTGACAACATTGGCACTAAGTTGTTTCACTTCTTGTTGGGTCTCAATGAGACCATATTGCAAGGTGTTGAAGTGAGCTTCCAAGTCTTCGCTATGAGTATGGGCCATGAGGATGGGGAAACTGAAAAGGGGCGAGCGAGGTAAAAAATATTTGCCAAAAAAATGATATGGATGAATGTGATAATGGCGAAGAGATGAATCCAATGGAATAGGTCTCAATTAATGGTGAAAAAATTTCCAGACTTTTTTTTTTAATGGAGTTATACTCCAGTCTGAAGAATACTGCAGAGAGGAAATGCCCAAATGCTTAACTAGAAAGAAATGTGTATTTACTTGGCAACTCGAATACAGTTGCGCGACAATAGATCTTGTCTATTTTAATTTGTCTATGTTTATGTCCCCAAGGTTTAGGTATTCAAGGGTTCTACAGACAAGGGTTTGCCCTGTGCTATAGCTCTTTGATATACGTGCGGGGTCCAACAGTAGTATTATGCCCAATATCTCAGGGCACTAACTAAGGAGGATAGACCATACCCTTAGCCGTACTACCCGACTACCCAGGTACTAGAGAGTATCTTTCCGAGTGTTGTTCTCGGTGACACTATAGCAGTCAGGCGATCGATTGATTTATCTAAAGAGGGCTTCAGGTAATCTAGGTCGATCCATACACAGGTGTTGTCTGATACGCTACCACTCGAAGGGGTACCAACAGGGGTTACAGGGGTGGCCAACAGATGTGCGCTTAAGTACCACTTGTATTTTCTGTGTGTATGAATCCTTCAACCGCGGGTTTATGCACGTAACGACAAATCTCTGTGGCTTAAAGACGTCGGAATACGTCTCTACCCTGAAAAAAAAATTAACCCACACTTTCTGCCGAGGAAAGTGCTCTGATACCACTTGTAATATACCAGATATAAAATGTATGCAAAACATAAATAAAATGCTAGTAATGGAAAAATAACAACAATATAACCAGAACATTCACCACAATAGAACTGAAATGATATAAGAATAACAATAGAAATAACACTTTGAATCTAAAAGCAATGTTCACGGGCCTCTTCGAGGGGGCAACCTCCAGTTGAGCAGAGCTCTATTACAATAATATCCAAGCTAGGGTTCTCATACCCTCGACTCCTATTTATACTAAAAATGAGCATCTAGAGGAAGATCCTTCTAGAAGCGAAAACTTCTATTAGGTCTTCTTACATCCACCTTATTCTATTTTATTGAAAGGCCTTATTAATATTGATTTTTATTACATCCGAATATATTGTTCTACCTATGTGCGGGTTAGGACCCAAACACCCCACCAACCGAAACAACTCTCTCCAAAATGTCCCTATGAACCGACTGTCCCTGTAATTGACGATGTTCTTCGGCAACCCATGAAGTCTGAAGACCTCCCTGAATAAAAGCTCGACTACCTGAAATGCGCTATACTCTGTCGGTATGGCGTAGAAGTGAGCAAACTTGGTCAATCTATCGACCACTACATAGATACAGTCCTTACCCTGGACCTTGGGTAGACCTGTGATGAACTCCATAGTTATACTCTCCCATTTCTGCTCTGGAATGGGAAGTGGCTGAAGTAGCCATGCTGGAAGAGCATGCTCTGACTTGTTCTGCTGGCAAGTCACACACTCTCTGACGTGTCTCATAATGTCTTGTTTGAGGCCCTTCCATGAGAACCTCTATCTAATCTGTCTGTAGGTTTTGAAAAAACCATGATGGCCTGCTAGAGGTGAATCATAAACTACGGTGAGGATCTTCTTCTTAAGCCCTGAATCTGGCACCAACTAGACTCTATCCTTGTAAAATATGGCATCGTTAATGACCCTATATTGGTCATCCTATATCTGCCCATCCATCACCTCACAAGCGAACTTGTTCTTGGAATATTCCACTAACAAGTGGGATTTCCAATCTGTTGAAATCTCCATCAAAGAACATGCCGCAGGTCTCCTCGATAGTGCATCGGCCACAATGTTCTTCTTCCCCTTGACATACTCTATGTCAAAGTTGAATGCCTATACCTTCATCACCCATTTCTGTTGGCGCTCATTGAGGTCCTTCTGCTCAAGGAAATACTTCAAACTGTTATGATCGGTCTTGACCACGAATTGTTGCCCACCAAATATTGTCTGAACTTGGTCAAGGCATGCATGATCGCCAACATTTCCTTGTCATAAATGGAGTACAACCTCTCAGGTTGACTAAGTTTCCAACTCTCAAATACAATGGGGTGTCCTCCCTGCATCAAAACTGCACCGATCCCTTCGTCGGATACATCACACTCTAGTACAAATGGCAAGGTGAAGTCTGGTAGTGCCAACATTAGACAAGTGCCCATGACTCCCTTCATGTGATCAAAGGCTTCCTGTGATTTCTCGGTCCATATGAAGGCCCCATGCTTGGTAAGATCTGTCAGCGGTGCTCCAAGCTGAGAAAAACCCCGGACGAACCGCCTGTAATAGTTGCACAACCTGAAGAAGCTCCTCAATTCTGTCACGTTCTTGGGCGTTGACCAATCCAAAATGGCCCTGATCTTCTCTTGGTGCACCTGTACCCCCTATGCATTGATGATGTGGCCTAAGTAAAGCAACTATGTCATATCGAACTCGCACTTGGACTCTTTGGCATATAATGGTTGTGCCTCCATGATGCTCAATACCTCATCCAGGTGCCTCATATGCTCTTGCCATGACCGGCTATAGATCAAGATGTCGTCGAAGAAAGCCAAGACTGATTTCCTTAACTGATTCCTAAATATATGGTTCATGCAAGACTGGAATGTAGCAGGTGCATTGGTTAGCCCAAATGGCATAACTAGGAACTCGTAGTGTCCAAAATGACATTGAAATGTCGTCTTCTCTATGCCCTGCTCTCGGATGTTGATCTGATGATATCCAGAGCATAGATCAATTTTTGAGAAGAAAACTGCCCCATGCAATTCATCCATCAACTCGTCAATGCATGGGATAGGGTATCGGTTCTTGATGGTTTTCTTGTTCAAGGATCGATAATCAATGCACATCCTTATGGTGCCATCCTTCTTCAGAACTAAGACAATTGAAGAAGCAAATGGGTTGTTGCTCGGTCTAATGTGTCCCATCGCCAACAATTCCTTGATTGTCCTCTCTATCTCATCCTTGAACCTCCTAGGATGACGATAGGGGGGGTGATCATAGGTTTCCCCCCCTCCTCCAACTAAATGGTGTGCTCAAACCCTCAGGTGGTCTCCTTGGTGGAATTGCCTCAAAGACCTGCTGATGTCGTCCCAATAAATTCTTGATCTCTGTATCGTATTGTTGTCGACCTTCTGAATCCTTCTGAGTAGTGATCAAGCATTCTGCAGCATATGCTACCTCCCCATGTCTAAATATCCTCTCCATCCTCTTGGTTGAAACTATCATGGGTGCTCCTGTCGACATACCTCTTAGAACAACCTTCTTCCCATCCTAATCTCTGAATCTCATTTCCAAGATTTGGTAGTTGGTAGTGATTTTTCCCAAGGTAATCATCCACTGAACTCCTAACACCACATCTGTGTTCGATAGGTTAACCACATAAAATGTGTCTCTCACTGTGTAGTTTCCTAACTTCATCTCTAAGTTTGGAACTCTTTCTAGACACTCCATTATGTGGCCATCTGCTACCGCAACATCAAACCCCTCAAACTGCTCTGTTTGAGGTGCCCGTCTCGATACTAGTGAAGCGTCGATGAAGTTGTGGGTGGCCCCACCATCTATCAGGGCGATTTTCCGTTGCCCCTAAATAATCCCTCTGATACGGAGGGTATCATACCTGGGAACACCAGAAAGGGTCGCTATGACACCTCCCTTTGTTGGTTTCCTCCTGTTAGCCTGTTCTGGCGGTTGTGGGACTACTGGAGGATGGACTCCTGCCAGTGTCGATGGTCTACGGGGAGGGTGCTCCTCTGCTAGTGTTGACTCCTCCTTTGAACTAGTGGATACACTGTCCTGCTCCTCCTCCTCACTGTCCACGTTGTCTACTGCTACCTCAATATAATGAATCTCTCCCTTGCTCATGCACTTGTGGCCTAGGACCCAAGGATTTCTGCAGCTGAAGCAAAGCTTCTTCCTCATAAGCTCTCGCCTAGTCTCATCATCCAACTGCTCCTTGCCCTTCCATTCTCTCTAGAATGGCTTCCTGTCTCGATCCCTCTGAGGCACAAATGGTTTGGAGAAATTTGTAGTCTTTGGCACTAAGTCTGCCAGATCTTGAGTGTGAAGGATGGCATCCTGCAAAGTAGGAGACATGTATGCCTTCACCCATCCTCTCAAAGGCTCTGTGAGTCCTTCTGTGAATAACATGATCAGCCTGGGCTCTGATATATCTGTCACTGCTACGGCTACCCGCAGAAACTCTGTGATGAACGCCTATGTTGTGTCAGTTTGTCTCAACTGGGCTAGATCCCTGAAGTGTATCTCGAGATCCTTCCTGTCAAACCTATCCATGAGCCTATCTGTAAACTCCCTATAGGGGGTGATGCGACTGTGACCCAATGTTACCAGTCCATGATACCACCACTCGTGTGCCTCACCCTCCAAGTGTAAGGTCGTGAAACTAATGGCCTCTTTCTCGGTCATCTGGTTGAGCTTGTAATACATGTCTAGCTTTTGTACCCAAGCTCTGGCGGTGTATTTGGATGATCCGTCGAAAGAAGGGATGGTGAGTTTCCCAAATTTTCGGATGAAATCGAGGTTATGCCCCTGCTGCTGTTGTGGTCCTCCCATCTGCGGCTCTCTGGGGCGGTTCCTAAGTCTGAGTCCACAGTACTCGAATAAGGTCATGTCCTGATGGAAGTCACGACCCAATGTTGCGTACTCCCTCCTATACTTTGCAATGTCGTCGGCATGAGTGGGTGGCCTCTGTGCTATCGGTGGCGGTGTTGCTACCGAGGGTGCCCTATGGAAACTGGGAAACAAGGGCCTGGGAATCCTACTCGCAGAGGTGTATGTGCGAGAGGGTGACTGGGATCTACTGCTTGCTCCTGAGTTCCCCTGTGCTGCATGCGGGACTTGTGTATCTGGAGTGCTCACTCTAGTCAATCTATCAACCACATGTGCCAAGGACTGAGACATGGTCTGTTGACTAGCTAACATATCGTTGATAACTTGCATGAAAGTTGTCTCTGGATCTACGGGGGCCTTGCCACTGCCCTCTGGTCGCTCATATATGTCTCCTAGCATCCTCTCTGCCTCACGCTTTGCCCTTCTCTATGCTTCTCTGTGTGCCTCTTCCTCTTCCTCTGAGCTAGGAGGAAAAGGGGGAAAACTAGGCCTATGCGTTCTTTCCTGATGCTTGTTGTAAGTGACATATTCGTCACCTACGTGTTCACATCCCTCTGGGTCTTCTGTTGCACTCATTGTCTTTAGTCACAGGCTGGCAGGTCTAAAGCTTTGATACCACTGTAATGTTCCTGACTTGGCTAGTCTAGGAAACGTTGTTAATGTGTGTGTAGAATCAAATGTTTACAACATATAAATGATCATACAAATAATAAACGCGACAAAGGACTGCAAAGTTTGTATTTGATATCTCTGTGGATTACAAAATGGCCGAATGCGGCTGAATAAACTGACAATACTCGACTAGATCAACAAACAAAGGATCTTAGCTGGAATACAAATAAGCAATTGCGGCTGAATAAAATAACAACACTCGGCTAGATCAAAAGACAAAAGGATCTTATCCAGAATACAAATAAGCAACTAAAAGAAAATACATGGAATATGGGAGCACTGTGGAATCAATGAAGAATGATGGAAGACCTGAATGATCTTCCCGGTGACTAGGGTGTGTCTTTCAACACCGAAATTAGCCAACTGGTGTCTTCCTTCTGGAATACACTGAACTATCTCTCCTGAGATGCGCCTCTTCTCCTCAATGACAAGTCATAATTTGCATAATGATAAATTAGGTTGTTGACCCTTCCTTTATAGCTTTCCAAAACCCTAAATCCTGTTGAAACCCTAATTCACTATTGACTTCCAAAACCCTAAATCACTGCTGAAACTCTAATTCACTGTTGGCTTCTATTTTTAGCTCATAATGGCTTAAAAACGTTTTTAACCCTTTTTAGTTCAATGTCACTTTCCGAATATAACACCGGTGATTGGAGTGACTTCTAGTAACCCTGTTTACCCCTCTTTGGCCATGGCTATAGTCTAACAGGGCGGTTTAGACTATTAAGCCTCCTCTCTGGAGCTTTTATTTGGAAAGGGACATTACAGTTCCCATGACAATTTTAACCAACAAACTCTCATTCCCCTCAACCTGCACTACCTAAGGAAGTGTACCCCTTCTCTGCGATGCAGTCCTTCAGGTTGTACCACTTCCCTTCCAGGGTTCCAGTACAAGGTCAGACATGAAGTCTCTGAGTTGTGGCTCCATGAACCCCAACTGCAATATATTTTATACTTTATTGATTCCCACAACAATTCCAACCAACAAACTCCCATTCCCTTCAACCTGCACAACTCAATGAGGTGTACCACTTCTCTGCATTGCAGTCCTTCAGGTTATACCACTTCCTTTACAAGGTTCCAGTGCAAGGTTGGATAGGAAGTCTCTGAGTTGTGGCTCTAGGAACTCCAGATGTGATAATAGAATCTCCAACTTTCAAATAGTTGCAATTGTGCCTCCCGCACAACGTCTTACACAACTCTAGGAAAAAGAAGTACACAACATGACATATAATCGCATGCAACTTCCCATAGCAATTAAAACATAACGCAATCAACTTAACATACGTAGTGACGATGAAACAGACACACAAAAACATTCAGTCACATAAATACACAAATGTTGAAACTTCATTCAGGAACAAGCAACAGTGAATAAGGAAAAACTTAAAACGTTGAACAACAATTAACCCTTCTTCAACGTTGAAACGTTGAACAACAATTGACATAGTGAATACAATCACTTATTCATACGACTATTGCTCTATTTTATGAGTAGCCACAACAAGAGTTTAGCTCATTGTTCCTTTCTAACACACCCTCGTGATTACAACCATCACATCATGTACATTCTATAGTTCCCTCCCCCTTTCCATCCTCACCCTCCAGGCTCAAGCATCCCCTTCACTACTACACAGTCCCTCGGGCAATCCATCATTTTTCAAGGTGTTCTTGCGCAAGGGGAGCGCCAACTCACTACCATATTTTTCACTGGAAATTTGTAACTTGTGACAATCATAAGGTTTTGGTGTCATAGCAGTAGCCTCATTTCCAAGCTTTTCAACTTTATAGCCGTCATCTCATATGTATCACACACATACAATCATCATGAGATATCATCATGGCGATTTTACATATTAGTTTCCAAACTTATTTTACATATAGGAAACTAAGTTTCTCAATCACAAGATTTCTTCTCGAGATGTTTGGCTTTTGCAATAGCAAACATTGGTTTTCTTTATGGACTTACACCGTTGCCATATCCAAGACCATTCTTCCTGCAATTTTTCTCACTTTAATTCAATGAAACATGTTGTTAGCGTATTATAACAATTTGCAATCATTAATTTCTCAAATCTGTTCTACACATGTAGATAAAGTTTCCATGCATGAGTTTTCTGCTCATTATGTTTGTCTCTTACAGTTGTAGATATCGATCTTCTTTATGGGCTTTCATTGCTGCCATATCCAAGACCAATATTCATGTTGTTAGCACAGGAATTTGCATCAACTCTTTGGATATGATTATGAGATCATTTATAAGAAAGGCAAAGACAATGTGGTTGCGGATGCACTTTCCCGAAAATATGAAGATGAAGGATCCCTTTTTTCTCTTTCATTCATTGTACCAGATTGGCTCCAAGCCGTTCGCCGGGAATGGCTACAAGATCCCAAAAGTTCGCAGTTGATCCACCAATTGTAGTCCAATGCTCCAGCTTCCCCAGGGTACTCTTGGCTCCATGAGGAACTTCGACACAAAGGCCTTTTGTATTTAAATAAACAATCAAAGCTTAAATCCACGGTACTTTTTGAGCTTCATGCTACACCCACAGCAAGGCACTCTGGGTTCACCAAAACCTATGACAGGGTCAAACGTCCCTTTTTCTGGGATGGTATGAAACAGGACATTCGTAATTTTGTAGCTGAATGTGATATGTGTCAACGCAACAAGGGAGAAACAGTCAAATCGTCGGTCACACTACAACCGCTCTCGATTCCACCTGCTATTTGGAAGGATATCTCTATGTATTTTATTACCGGCTTACCCAAATCAGGAAATAAATCCGTCATCATGGTGGTTGTTGATCTCCTTTCCAAGTATGCTCATTTCTGCGCCCTTCAACACCCATTTACAGCATCCACGGTGGCTCAAATCTTCATGGATCAGGTCTTCAAGCTTCATGGCATGCCACACTCTATTGTTTATGATCGTGACCCAACTTTCACAAGCAATTTTTGGCAAGAACTGTTCAAGATACAAGGGACCGAATTGCATCTTAGCACAGCTTATCATCCCCAGACTGATGGCCAAACAGAAGTTGTCAACAAGTGTTTGGAAACATATTTGAGGTGTTTTGCCTCGGAAAAGAAAAATCAGTGGGCTCAATGGTTACCCCTAGTTGAATGGTGGTACAACACTTCATACCATACAGCTACACGCATGACTCCTTTTGAAGCGGTATATGGACAAAAGCCACCTTCAGTTCTCTCATGCTTACCGGGTGCCTCGAAGGTCCAGGCGGTTGACCTAACACTTACAGCTCGAGAGGCTATTCTTCGTACCCTCAAAGAGAATTTGGTCATGGCACAGAATCGCATGAAGCAATAAGAAAATCAAGGTCGCTCTGAACGTCAATTTGCAGAAGGGGATCAGGTGTTTCTTCGACTGCAACCTTACAACCAAACTTCCCTCAAGGCCAAGCATTTTCAGAAGCTAGCGCCCAAATTTTATGGTCCTTGTACCGTGCTCAAGCATGTGGGACAAGTCGCCTATCAGTTAGCTTTTCCCAGCCATTCGAAGCTACATCATGTTTTTCATGTTTCATGCTTAAAAAAGGTGATTGGAGCTAAGTGCCAAATTCAAACCAACCTTCCAAAGTTAGCTGAAGAAGGATCCATTTGGCCACAGCCAGAAGCAGTTTTGGACAAGTGTGAGCGTCGCCTACGTCAGAGAACCATCAAGGAAGTGCTAGTCCAGTGGAAAGATACAACTCCAGCAGACGCCACTTGGGAACCAACTACCATTATGCAGCAATTTCCTCATCTCAAGCCTTGAGGACAAGGTTGTTTTTAAGGGGGTGGACATGTTAGGGTCCTAACCCGCACATAGGTAGAACAATATATTCAGATGTAATAAAGGTCAATATTAATAAGGCCTTTCAATAAAATAGAATAAGGCGGATGTAAGAAGACCTAATAGAAGCTTCCGCTTCTAGAAGGATCTTCCTCTAGATGCTTCTTTTTAGTATAAATAGGAATTGAGGGTATGAGAACCCTAGCTTGGATATTATTGTAATAGAGTTCTTCTCAACTAGAGGTTGTCCCCTCGAAGAGGCCCGTGAACATTGCTTTCAGATTCAAAGTGATAATTTCGTTGTTATTCTTATATCATTTCAGTGTTATTGTGGTGAATGTTCTGGTTATATTGTTGTTATTATGCCATTACTAGCATTTTATTTCTGTTCAGCATACATTTTATATCTGGTATATTACAGAGAACAATAGTTCGTAGAGATCTTTTGCTTGCATGCCCTATTTCAGACTAATATGTTACAATGATTTAAATATCTACTAAATGAGTTCTTAATGGCATGTGATGGATTCCCTTTATCTTTAAAAGTGTTTGGGCCACTTCTTTGTCATGAAAATGACAAATCCTATTGGGAAGACCAGTTGGATACACTTTAGCAAGTAAAGATTCCCACCGAGATACATAAGAGACATAGTTAATTATGTCACACTCAACAAAGAGGAACAACAAATGTCATTCAATGGAGAGGAACAACAAATATTTTTAGGTATTGCTTGTTTTTTTCATAGGAGAAGACAAGGATATGGCCATAAGAATATGGAATGGATAATGATGGAATTTTGGGGGGAGATTTAGAATCTAGAGAGCGTATTTTGAAGCTAGATAGTGAAAATAGGTTCATACTGCATGATTAGCTTTGAGATTTCAGAAGAAATGTTGCTAACCAAGAAAATTCTTGATTTGTTGCAAGTGTCATATGTAAGCATTTCACTCATTCATCATCTTTACATATATTTTATTCACTTTAGAAACATGCATACTATGTTTTAATTCTTGATTGTTTGGTTTTTGTTCTCATGCGTGGGGAATTAGAACAATTTCTTGTGTTGTCCCTTTAGATGTTTATACCTATCTCCACTTGCACTAAAAAAATGTCACGATACAAAATGTGGAGTTAAGAAGTGTTTGGAAACCACGTAAAGATCCTCCACTATTGGCATTATAATATTCTTGGTATGAGGAAGTTGCAGCTTGTTACAACTAAACATGGTTTCTTATAAGGCCTATTGAGGAGGGTGCAGTGACCAAATCCCATATGGCTCTCTACTTTTCCTCGTCTTCTTGGATTTCACTAGTGAATCTAAGGATCATAGAAGTGCTTGGGAGGAAATTAAAAACGTTGTGATGACATGAATCTCGGGTAGGCCATTAACAAAAAATTAAATTATTTCTTTGCTTTGATGGTAATTTGCAGGAGAAATATATGAACCTTGGCAAGTACCTCTGAAGTTAACGGAGTTAAATATTTACACCCGCCATTTAAACTTTCCAAAGTCCATGGTGAAGTTGAAGCACCTCGAAAAAATTATTGTGGATTATCCATTAATGTTGGAATTATCTAAAAGCTTTACTAAGAGAAACTTTTTGTCTAAAAACGTTGTCAAAAGAATTTTGTGGTATGTACTTATTAAAACACCTAGAGTTAAAATGTTGGCCATTGAAGTTGTTGTTTGATTCCTTTTGGAATTTAACAAACCTCCAAAACAACAATTTCTCCAAATCGTACGATTGGATATGCTTCCAAATTGCTTTGAGAATTTAATACAACTTATGGAACGATGTTGGCAATCATGCTACAAATTGACAATCTTGAGGGAAACACTTGGAAATAATATTAGTGCCCTTGAATACCCAAGTATTTGATTCTGCACAAACATTGAAGTATTGTCTCACTGATCCATAATCGGATCCAGGAGCCTGACAGGGCTCAAAAAGGCTCAAAAATGAAAGTTCTCGGAATCGGATGAAACCAATTCCATTGCGATCGGCTAGTCGTTTTGATTCCGGCCATATATTTACTTTCTCAAACGGACGTTGTATGTGAGAGTTATCGCACTCTGATCATTTTGCTAAACAACTAAAAAGTCAACAGGTCAACTAGCAAAAAGTCAATGATGATGTCAACATGGCGTCATCATGATGACATCAGCAAAGTGACATGTCGCAGTACAGCAGCAGGGTGACTGGACAGTTTGACTGGGCACAAGACAGTTCCACCCAGATGATGACAAGTGGCATTTTTCAGACCAATGAAGAGGTGCCACGTGGCCCAGACGTGGGTTGCCACGTGGCACCCTATCACTGGATGGTAGTGTAAAAGTTTTGTTGAGATCATGGGTCTCGACCCCATGACCTAATGGTCAAGCACAAGACTTGGTAGAGGTCCAATGGCCAACGCGCCAATCCATTTGATTTGAATTAAATAACCACTTTAAACTTTATAAAGTGTATGTAATAGGAGTTGGGGCGCAAAGGGGCTGGGCTAAGCCCCAGCCCGTGGTTTATTTAATTGCTTGTAAGCATGAATGGGGCGAGGGCGCCTTACTTTTAACCACCAGTGCGGATAGCACCAGCCCCCGGATTTCGGGCATATCCCATAAGACCCGGGGCTATAACTGAAAAGGGGCACACCGTTAACGCACGATTTTATGCAAATACACCATACGACCGGGTATTTCGGAGGAGAGGCCAGCGCGCACCCCCTAGGGGGTTGGCGCTTGGCCATATGGCATGCATGTGACCCTATACTAGCGCGCGTGCCCAAGGCCTTTGGGATATATTTGAATTTTGGTTACATAGTGGGTTTTTAACTATACATATTGGATTTTTTATTGATTTCCGGGCCTGTTAATGGAGATTTTGGCCATTTTTGGGAGATATTGGACTCTTTTTGAGCCCAAATTTTGGGAGGAAGTTGGGGAAGGATATCCAACTTCATATATATATAAACCAAGATTGTTTGAGGCCATGGAGGACATTCAGATCAAATTTACGCTGAAGCAAAGGCAAGCCAAAGCCATTTTTATGCAGGGAAGTTGTTGAGGAGCAGACGCTTGCGGGCCATTTCTGAGAGCTACACTCAGTATTTTTCAGTGCCGTCAGTTGTGTTGGATTTCTGATGTCGAGAAGAACACAATGAGAC
>ML776788.1:441510-473113 GCA_009831015.1 Picea engelmannii
TTTCATAATGTGGTTTACCTATGTGTATGATTTCTATTGGAGACCTTAGTAATTTGGAAGTTTTGGATTTAGGAAGTTGTTGGATATGTTGCCACCTTTACTTAGTGATCTAAGAAGCTTGAATAAATTGTGGTTGTACAATTGCCTTGAGCTGAAATGTTTGCCCAATTTTGTTGAATTGTTGTCTCAATTGAAAACCCTCCAAATAGGAATGCATTACATATTATTGTTCTAAAGATGGAAATTTTTTTAAGTTTACAATTCATGTATTCTTTGTTGCACGAACTGCCATTTAAAAGGGTTGAAGGAGAATGAGAAACATTGACATAATCGATAGGGGAAGAAGGTTGAATAAATTTGACTCTTTCATCGACAAATGCATGTTTGAACTAAAATTATTAAGACCATATGACCAAGGAATATAAGGTTTCATTTCCTTAAGTTTCTTTCCCCAATATTTAACCATAATGCTCTCTGGAAGATTTATACAATGGTTGTTTCATAATGTTGTTTACTTATGTGAGCATTGTTTTTGGTCATTGTGATGTACACATATGCCTCCTAAGGATGCATGAATTTTGGTATTTTATTATGTGACCAAGTTGTTGGCAGTTGTGACATACCCAGATGCCTCCCTTAGCCATTAGAGCACTGGATTAAAAATCTTGTATTCTAATAACCAACGCTAGGCTTGGCCTCTTACTGTACATTGAGGAAAATATGAGGCATTTTTGGTCTTGTAAAAATTTAGATATTAAACATCAGTGATTGTAAATAAGTATCCCAAATCGGTATCCTAAACTAGAGGCATTTATGGTATCTCAAACTGAACCATACATGGGATATGTTGAAGTATCCTCTCTGTTTCTTTCCAATGGATCTCATGAGGTGTTAGCATATACTAGGCAACAAGACAAATAGAAAAGGAAATATTGGGATAGGTATGAGTCAAATACAAAGGTTACCAACTAACAATACAGAGTGGTATCTACTTTGGGTGTGGTACACATGGCAATAAGTTTGACTCCAGACTGAAAAGAATATGGATTTGGTTTACAATATTCCATGTGAAAGTGGTGAAGAAGGTCACATGCATATTGGGAAAGGAAAATGACTTCCTTGATTTTCAAGACTTAGAGGCCAAGAAAATAATGCAAATGTCTTGATTATGCCAAGTCAAATTTCTTATTAAGACTAGATTTCCCATGGGTTAGAAGTTTGGGGTCACTAAACATAGAGAACAAGTATTATGAGATGGTCACCCACTTTCTTGGTATAGACATTGCAGTCAAAATGGCATGTAAATAAGCTCATGTCAACAATAAATCTATCCATTTTAGAATACCAAGCTCGAGGAGCTTGCTTAAGTCCATGGAGATATTTATCAAGGTGACAAATAAGACTGGAGTCATCTAAATATAGTCAGGAGGTAGGAAAAATTCTTCTTGCAAATCCCCATGCAAGAAGGTAGATTTAACATCCATCTAATGAAACTCCCTTTGTATGATGTTGCAAGGACTAGAACAAGGTGGATGGAATTCATTTTTTCTATAGGGGCAAAGGTTTCAATTTAGTAAACTCCTTCTACTTGAGAAAATACTTTGAAATCGGATTGGGATTAATGTCTATCAACACTTCCATCTATTACATAATTAGTCTTATACACCCATTTGCATATGGAAAATTTTCTTCCTTTCGGAAGAGGGATAAGGTCCCGAGTATCATTCACCATTAAGGAATGATATTCTTCATTTGTTTCCACATCCCAATTTGGATGGCCATAATCTTCTAAAAAAAAATTTGGATCAAGAGTCTTTGAAACTTGATCCAAAATAGAGGAGGCTCACTGGAGCTATGGACATGTATGGTGTTGACATTTAGGATCACTTGCAAGATAACTAGTTGCGTCTTGTGTTGTATGGACCCATCTAAGAAGTTGTGGTGTTAGTGATTGTTCATGTTCAATGGATTCAACTAGAGGAAGGTGACCATGTAGAGCTAGATTCTCATCCTCATTGTCATCATCTAAAGAAGGATAAACCAATATAGGGGAACTAGAAGAAATTTTGGAAATAGAAGATGTCATTTTCATCGAAGATGTCTTGCAAGTCAAAGATGACACAAATACTAAATTAGGCACACATGCCAAGAGACCTTCATCAAAATTGACATATTTCCTAATAATACTTTATATTGAATCGGGTTGAAGAAGTCTATATCCTTACATATTTAGAATATCCAACAAAAATGCACTTCTCACTATTGGGCTATAATGCTCTCATTTTCTCATCAATAATGTGACCACATGCTTCACTACCAAACACACAAAAGTGTCTTACATTTGTTTTAATGTTACTCCATGTTTATTCCAATGTTATATATTTTAAAACATTTATGGGAGTGTGATTAGCTATGTAATTTACACAATTAATGTCTTACACCCAAAAATGAGGACTTGATCCCTTAGATTGGATCATACAATTTATCATTTCTTTTAATGTGTAATTTATTCTCTCATCCACACCATTTTGTTGTGGTGTGTATGGGACAATATGTTACATATGAATGTACTATGTAGTGTAGTAAGTTGTAAATTTATTGTTAGCATATTCACCCTCATTCTTTGTTCCCAACTTCTAAAGTTGATGCCCGGATTATTTTTCTACAAGGACCTTGTAGGCCAAAAACATGTCAAAAACTTCACTCTTAAGTGTTAAGAATAAATTCAATTGCATTTGGAGAAGTCATAAATCAAGGTTAATAATTACTTGAACCCAAACAAAGGAGAATAAAGAAGTAGACCACACAAATCACTACGAAAAAAGTTGCAAGGGGGTTGAGGTTTGACAAGAGGCACATTTATCAAAATTGTCCCAATGATGTTTGTGGAGAGCACAACCGAAATAAACATCATATTTGTGAGAAATGAGAGGAAGACTAATCACCATGTTATACTTACATTAATGTTTCAATTAGTGATAGTTTATATGCCCAAACTACTCATGTCATATTTTTCTCATGTCATCACTATGAGTAATAAAAACTGATGGAAGAGTTGATGGCCCAAAGTTGTGAAATATATACAACTAAGTAATCTCATCAACAATTCCAGTTGTTAAAATATGCTAAGGATCCTTTAAATATTTTATTACAATTTGGTGATTTGAAAATTCTATTTTTTTTCCTTCACCTAAATGAGTGATTTGATATCCTAATAGAAAGTTGCGGGAAAGACTTGGAACACAATACATCACTAAAATGACCATCATCCAACTGAACTATTCAAAACCCTACAACACTAAGAGATCTATCATCACCAATAAATATTTGTTTGGTGTTGCATTCACTAAGAGTAGAAAATATGGATTTATCCTTAGCCATATTATAAGATGCTCCAAAATCAACAAATGGATCATTAGAAGAAAAAGTAGATGTTGCAATGAAAGGAAAATCAAAGGAAAAAAGTGCATGCCCGTGAGAAGAAGAGGTAGAAGAAAAAAATCTAGATGGATGTTGTTCTTTTTCATTGTTGCTTCTAAGGATTCCATCTTCTTAAAACATTTAGACTATATGACCATAAACTATATCACTGGTCTATGGATGGTAAGGGATTGTATGGTGATTTTTTATCATGGATTCTTCTATCTAATCAATAGAGCATTAATATTACTCGTGACTTTGTCCAATCCACAACAAATATACCTATTTAGTGGATATCTGCCAGTAGGAAACCTCCATTTTAATAAAGAAGGGTGGGCTTCCTTCATCCCTTACTCGACCTAGGAAGAAAATATATATCTAGGAAGAATTTGATTCAATTTAATTCTCTAGTTTAGGAAAGAGTGTGAATGCTTTACCAAAGGGAGAGGGATCTATTACTTTATTTTTGGGCCCCACAAAAGTTGCAATGTTTCTTAGTCTTGTTTCTTTTTTACTTTCTTCATTTATTATCATTAGGAGTAGGCACTAGATAAGAGATTTTAGGACCATTTTTTTGTTTGTTTTACGAGGATATTACTTCTTCGGATGCTTCGGGCCTTGCTTATGTTGTGATACTAAGGATTTGTTAGATGTAGTTGCAATGTTGATCAATCTAAGGTGTAAAATCTTATCTTGCTCTCTGATTAGAAAATCACAAAATGCTTCACATGAGGGAATTTGTAAGTAACTCTTAACTAATAAGTGCTTCTCTAGTGGAGTGAAAAGTAGATACAAAAATAGAATAATCATTTCCAAGCTTAACAAGAATATCATATATGAGTTGGTAATCTTCATTTTGTATCTTACATTATGCAAGTAAAAGTCTAAGTGTCTTAAATTTAGATAGAATGTCCTCAATGCAAGAGAAAGAAATATGATTCAAAGAAATCAATTGATTTTCAAGTTAGTGGGATCGAATCTCATTGTGTTTACCAAGTGTTGTTTCCATATTTTTCCAAGCTATATATAGGGTCTCAACCCCTTGAAGGTGAAACTATAACTCACTAGAGAATGAAATCCCTATGCTACATCATTTTTATTGGCCTATTTGTATTTATTTAGTGCATTAAATGGGGCAACCTCTATTCCTATGGTAAACCGATAAAGTTCCTTACTTTTGAGTAAATCTTCCATATAGGATTTCCATGAGAAATAGTTAGAATTAGTAAGTAGGATATCACTTGGATGGACCATATTACAATATGAAGGTAAGATGACTTCAAGACAAAAAAAATCGGTTGTTTAAATACTAGGGATGGCTTGAAAAAATAGGCGGTTAAAAAAAACATTGAAAATGACTCTGAATTATAAAGTTATACCCATTTAAAGAAAGACATAAAAGGTCAAAATAGTAACGATGATGCCACACAAAAAATGGTGGTTCACTCACACAATGATGGGTGCATAGTGAGGTTGTTGAGTTCTAAAGAGTTTTAAAAATAAAAGTTCCTTCATTCTCTAACTTTGACCTATAAGCTCACTTTTACAATTAAGTTACTTTTATAACTTACATGGCCCACCTTTGTAAAATAAGTGAGAATCACTTTTACAATAAAGTTACTTTATAACTTAAGTTGAATACAAAAAGTAACTTAAAATAATAATAATTTGATTTTAGGGCTTCGGTGAGATACATTTTACCACATTAGGAGAATTTTGATGTAAAAAATGGGCCTCAAAACAAAAATATGTACTATCAAAATCATCTTTCCAATAGGATTCAAGATGATGATGTCAACCATAACGGTAAATATTTTTGGAGGGAAAGAAAGAAAACCACTTTTTTTAATTGCATTTTCGACTTATCTCCTTATAGGTTTGTTCAAATTTCAAGTGTAGGCACTTATTGGATGCGGAATTAAATTTTGCATCCAACAAGTGCCCACTTTGCATACTTTTGATAGACCCACACTGAGATAACTGGAAATACACGAAAAAACGTGTTTCTTTTCAAGAAACACATTTTTTCATGTATTTCCAATGTATCTCACTATGGGTCTATCAAAGGTATGTAGAAACAAGTGCCTACACTTGAAATTTGAGCAAACCTATAAGGAGATGAGTCGAAAACACAATTAAAAAAAGTAGTTTTCTTTCTTTCCCTTTGAAAATTCATATGTCTTATTTTATTATTTTAACTATTATTCTATTATTTTCCATAGGAGGACCATTTTAGACCTCAAATTTCCCCTAATGTAAATTGAATTAAAGAAAGAAAGACTGGAACACGCGACTTTAATAACTTAAGAGAGATGCATTTTACCATAAAGTAAATTAAAGAAAGAAATACTTGAACTTAAGACCTTTATTTCTAATAAACTAACTTTCAACCAAGTGAGCTATAACAAAAGTATATCAAAAGTTAGAAAGGAGCAAAATGTTTTTTTTCTTATATTTACTCATGACCTCCTTGAAGTGCATGTTTACCCTAAAAACCCTTGTTTGTTCCTACAAATTGATCTATAAATGGTAGTCATAAATCCTATCCATTTCACCTATGTGGATTCCAAAAATGAAAAAGATTAATTGGTGTTCTTGCACATACTTTTGAAACTAGGATAATGGAAATGGTTAGAAATTCTTCTAGCTTTATGTGCTTCTAATCTATTCATCTATGAATGGCTTCCTTTTTGTCTTGAAATGTTTAAACCTATGTTCATCTCAATGGAAACATTTAAACCTATGTTCATCTCAATGGAAACATTCCTAATGCTAATGGTGGTTATATTGTGATAGAACCCACAATCCTCTAACAACTTCTGGCACTAACATACTGAATTTATGTGAAGGTCTCCATCAATAACAAAGAATGAGACAAAATCCATCCAACAATGACCCAGGTGGACATTG
The DNA here is from genome assembly GCA_009831015.1 of Picea engelmannii. Lineage (NCBI taxonomy): Eukaryota > Viridiplantae > Streptophyta > Pinopsida > Pinales > Pinaceae > Picea > Picea engelmannii. The sequence goes on from ML776788.1 coordinate 447,841, forward strand.
ATGGCCACCCACCTATTCCACTGGCTCAACATATAATTTCCATTTTGGAAATTTTTTACATTTTTTCTGGTCCCAAACTTCTGAGATCGTTTTGAGGCCCTAAACGACATATTTTTGACGTGGCTACACCCATTAGATCTCTAAGGCCTATATTGGGTCATTCAAAATATTTACTCCTTGGTTGGACCTTGTTGACGAGGTATCAAGTTCCCCAAATGGAGATTGTATGCAAAAGTTACGCCCTAGGGAAGTTGACATATCAACTACCCCAATCAGGGCCCACAAACCTTTTGGTGTTTCATCTTTCGAGGTTAGGGTTTTGGATGTTTAGGGTTTTCTCATTTATGTTTTATGTTAAAAAATGCCTTTGGAGCCTAATTGTAATCAGCTTCTTGTGAATGCGCGTAGCTGCCACATCTCTTCTCAGAGATAAGCTACCATCATTCTAGCAAGTTCATTTCACTATGTATTTATTTTTACAGTCTCTGCATATTTTAGTATTTAATAGAAATTGAGTATTATTGTATCTATGTGTTTCTTGCAATATCCATGTGTATTTCCTTGTTATATCTCTGTCTTCATTTCGTTCTTAGAATAATCTGGATCAGTGGTATCAGAGCGATCTGCTCTTTGTCATTTCTTAGTGCATGTCCCCAATAAGGTCAGTGTATAGAGAGTTGGGCCTCAAGCTTGTTTCTCTTGAGGGCGACCGCTCTTTCCAACCTGAGTGGCCTCCCATGGCAAAAGAATAGAAAGACAAGGGAGCAGGAGATCCTATTAAGTTGTTGCTCGCAGAAGTCCTCATAAAATAAAGGAATGAGATGATGGATCAATTTTCCCAAATCCTTTGGTGGTTGTCAACAACAATAGATTCATCTTCATCAAGCAACCACTTTGGAGGTGTTTCCCCCTTCAAGGTACAAGTTTCATTTTGATATTATGCATATAACCTCCGATATCCAAACCTTGTTATTGCACGAACTCTTATGATATGTAAACCTGATTCATTGGCGCACTTTCTCCTAGCACTTCCAATACATAAGCCTAGTTACCAACGCACTTTCGATCATCATCTCTGGTACGTTGGTTCCCATGCCAGTTAAGGTTATAAATCAAATCTTGCCCCCACTTTGCTTTTTTATTTTATTTTCACCGAATAAGTGAGAGAGATTTAGAGTGCATTGACGAGTCGTCCCGCATAGAAAATTCATTCGCTAGCAAAGAACCTTCATTGTCCACTTGTCCACAGAGTGCCAGGGCTCTCAATCACGTTCCCTTGATTTTTTCTTTTGTATGTTTTGTCACCTTTGGGGTTTGGTTATAAATTCGGTGTCTCTCACCCTATCCCTAACTTACCTTTCCATTTTTGCACCCCCTCATGCCATACCTTATCCTAATTCAAACGATCTCATCTTTTCTAAGTACCCAAGCCGCCAGTAAAGTTCCCACCCCTCTTTTCACATTGACATTGCCCTAACTCAAGCCTTAGGAGTCGGTTCTCTTCCCATAGAGTTGGTCCCTAGCCCGTCGGAATTTCACCAATCCCCAAGCTTGGGGGGGGGATATCTCTTTGATGCAAGCCTGGCTGAGCCCTAAGCCAACGCTTGAGCTCGGGGTGAAACTCAAGTCTATCAACCCCTTCTCACGAGCCCTATTCGCCATCACATTTTCTTGCCAAAACACTTGGTCAAATTTTTAGTTCGAAGATATATCGGTGAAGTTGGTAGACCTTTACCATATCGCCAGAGTTGTTAGGATTAGCACATAAGACATTTTGGCAGAATTTTCATGACCAACTCTTTACTGGCAATGTTTTCATGATTTCCTCTGGTACAAGATTTTCCTTACTGGTGAACTTGACGGCATCGACATCAGTCCATTCCCACCATACTAGTGAGGTTCTTATGATTTTTTTCAGTGATAACTTCTCCATATTGGCGAGCTTCACCACAACTTCGTTGGTACTCACTTTCACCATATCAACGAAGTTCGCAAGAACTTCGTCGGTACCCTCTCTTGCACCGGCGAACTTCACAGCATCGTCATCGATATCGTTTTCACCATATCAACAAAGTTCACATTAAAAGCATCAGCTCTGCTTTTCTTCATCGACGAGGTCGACAACATTTTTGTCGATTCACCCAATCTTTTCATCCCCTTGAACTAAGCCAACTTTCACTAAACCCTCACCATGTCTCACATCATCCTCTCTTCTTCAAATGATGAATTTAATCTCGATATCTATACTAGTATCTCCTCGGACACTAATACAGTTTTTTTTTAACCAATTCATTATTAACCTCCCAATTCTATCCAAAAGCGTAAATTTCACTTAATTGCAGGAAATAACGAAAGTTATGTTCTTTCGTTAGATTATGGAATTTTTACAAATTCCTCGATGTAATAATGATGAACATGTATGTCACATATTCAAGAATGTAACCCCACAAGAAGGCTGTAAGCAAAGCTCCCACGATGGAGGCCTCTGCAAGTGGAAGCCACCGAGAAGAAGAAGCAGACACCCTAGGGCCCATCTACAATGACACCATGGGATTCATAGAGAAGGGGACTTCACTCAAATGGGGTGAAGTCTTCCAAATGTTTAAGAAATAGAATTTCCCTATAGAGGCAGAAGATGAAGATGAACTCAAGGTCTTCAGGAACATCCAAAAATCGAAGTTACACGGGGTGGTAGCTCACGCAATTGTTTTTCCATGTGCAGACGCAATCTCATGGATAATACATCACATAGACCTAGATAACAGATATATCCTAGATGCCAAGGGGAAACCTATAGCATCATTTTTGGCATCTGAAATAGCCTCATACTATCACTTAGAGAAAGGAAGTTTGACGTTGGACGAAGAGCTCATCAAGAAATTCCCACACAAGGCAAAAGATTTGTTTAAAATCTGGTAAAATCCTGACAAGACATTCAAAATAAGACCCTCGAGCGAATATCCCACCAGTTCATTGAGGACGTCATATCATGAACAAGATGCATCGAAGTTCACCTTATCTATGATGCCCCTCGGCGTGGGGTCATCCTTTAATTGGGATGATATTCTAGTAACATCTCTAAAGGACTTCATTAGAACGGTCAAAGAGACCACCCCCAACAAGTTTCCAAGTTTCCACATGTCCTCGTACCTGCTAGACATGGTATGTGTATGCCATCAAAATCCAAAGATGGGCTAGGATTTCTAGTCAACCGACCCTCCTATACACATCTACTGCAAAGTGCTCTAGGAGCACAAATACAGGACTGAGTATCACAAGATTTGTGATTACTTCTTGGCACCCCTTTACCAATTCATCTTTGATTCACCCACTCCATGCATGACCAACAAGGCCCAGGAAATAGTGTGAATAATAGGAGATCGGTATCTCCTGGAGTACGGGACATACATAAGGATATATGGAGCCATCAAAGCTCCCCATCTACTCCCCAAGTTTGTCCCTGACAGGTTAGTGCTATAAGAAATCACATATCAAACTATGATCCATGCAGTCGAGGATTCACTATATAGAGATATAAAAATCATCTATCCCCCTCTTCCATTGTGGGTTGGATCATACTCCTGCGTAGGCGTCAAACAGGTTCAAGCTGATGTAGACACGTTATTATCATTCTGCTTCGGGGAAGAAATATTCTGAAAACATGACCCGAAGGAAGTGGTAGAGGAATATTGCAGCAAGCACAAACACGGTTATGAATACACTTTGGCCAAGTGGGAAGAGGAAGATATCCATTGCGGCGCCCGAACATATGAAGAGGCTATCTTCAAGCGGAAAGGAAAACCTATGGGCAGGATCTCAGATGAGGAAAGAGCCTAAGCAGAGACATGAAAGAGTGATGAAGAAGAAGCAACAGTGACAGTGGAAACCATGACAACAACTACACATTATGAATCAGCGGAGAGAAAGGAGGTAGTTGCAAACAAGAAACAAAGAAAGAAAGAGAAAGTCCAGAAGAAGAAAGAGGATGTTGCTGAGAAGAAGCAAAATATAGAGGAATCCAAGGCCAAAGAAAAAGTCAATGTAGCAGCAACAGTTGCAGTAGTGGAAGCAGAGGAGAAAGCAGTGACAGATGAGGCGGCTAAAAAGCAGAAGTGATAGCAACAACAACAACAGAGAAAAGGGAAGCAAATGAGGCTGTAACGAAAGCAGTTGAAGAAGAGCAAAGAAAGAAGGATGAAGAAGCACTAAAAAATGGTGCTTCTCCTATGGACATTAACATCCCAGGATTGTCGATAGAAATTCCCCTCACCGATAGTCACCTCCTAGTCGGTGAACTTGGGTTAGGGATTCACACACCTTACAAGCCCATTAAGGTGGAAAACTTTAAAAGGTTCATATTCGACAAATCCACCGACAGAATTATGCAACAACGAACTAGGAAGCTCCCAATTACTGGAGGCGACCCCTTGTTAGTTGTCACAGAGACTCTAGTGATAGATGACGTCAGCAAAGACCCTATTTCTATAACATTTGTCGATATTGTATTCATCATAGCAACAGAACCAAACCTAGAGAATTTTATCCACCAAAATGAAGAAAAATATGTTAGGATTAAAGAGTTGGAGGAACAACTCAGGCACGGGAGGAAAGACAAAGGAAGCCTCAGGGAATTTAAGGCATGTGTCAAGAAGGTCAGGGCAGAGCTCAGTGAGACTGCTATGGATATGTATGCCCATCTTCAAGTCTTCCAGTAGTTGACAACACACATTATAGACTAGCATAGTTGCGTGTGAGCTAAGAATGTACAGTTCATTGCCATCCGGGAAGGCTTGAATGATATGCGAATTGCAGAGAATCTGAACACTTCGACTGACTTGCCTTGTGCTTCAGAAGGAGAAAGGAGGATCAATTATGCTGCTCTTGATCCTTGCCAACAGGTTGGTGAGAGGGTAGATAAGGAAACAAAGATTTCCTTAGCCATTTGCGCACAATTCCATAAGGCTGCACACTCTTTGACACACAAGGGACATCTACCTCCCATCGAAGAGCTCGGAAAGACAAAGATAAAAGAGTATTTCTTCGAGGAAATTAAGCAAAACATGAATCAGGGACAAGAGATTGGTCAAGCAGCCACAAAAGTGACAGCAAATGTAATGGAAAAGCACCACGTCCAACCAGCCAAGATTTATACTATGATTCAATCTTTCATGGACAATCTAACAAAGGACATGAAGACTTTATCCAACAAATCAACCTCCCATACAGTTTCCCTAGAAGAACTCTTGTACCACAGAGTTATATCAATCGAAAGACATCACCAAGAATGGGTAGCCTACGTGAGGGACAAAGACAAGTGAATAAGACAAAATAGAAAATTTGAATTTGTCTTCAACTACCTTCTATTTTGTCTTTTATCCAACCGTCATCAGCTTCGTCCTGTTCTAACACATTTCAACAACATTCAAGAAAGGGAAGCTAAAGAGACTTGTAACTACTTCTTGTAGAATCCAAAAAGACACTATCAATAGTTACTCAAACTACTATAAGTAAAAGAATAGGCCCATTTTGTAAGGGATCATCAAGCATTGTACATTCAAAAACTAATTAGAGAATTAATATTGGGAAGCCCTCAGGGCCATTTTGCTAGAGAGAAGAACCCTTGTAGATGGTATCTTGTTGTAAACAAATTTCAGCAAATTGTGTGTGCTTTACATGTGTGGTAAGAATGTCCTTTTGCTTATAGATTTCTCTTATGCAAATCGAAATCGTTATTTCAACTTTGCTTACTCTTTCTTATCTTTTGTCCTAAGATCATGAGTTGTTTATACCTGTAAATTCATGACTTAGACTAATCTAGTTGTGTTATTTGTATGTATGTGTTGTCTAACCTTATCTCTTCTTAACAACTACCTGGGAGAAGTCATTTGCAAGGATTAGTTTTATTAACATTTGTTCATTTTGTTACCATAGTTGCTCCTAGCTATGATAGGTTAGGTTAGGTTTTATTTATGCACTTAGTTTTCATTTGCATTTCCACCACAATCACAACCATCCAATCACCCCTCAAACCTAGTAATGGCAGTCGGGCCAGAATCCAGATGGGTCTCCTAAACCAAACGTTGCATAGTCTAATTGGGATCGTGCATCAAGGCGTACCCCTTACTGTTGAAGGGAAATTATGCCACCTCAACAGGTTTGAAGCAAGCTCCCAGAGCTTGGTATGCTAAGATTGAAAATTTCTTTCTTCATCTTGGCATCAAACGTTGTGAATCTGATCATAGTTTGTATGTACTCCATACTAATGGAAATACCCTAATTATTGTTGTATATATTGATGGCCTTGTCATAACTAACAATAACAATGATCCCATTCTTATATTGAAGAAACAACTTGTTAATTCCTTTGACATGACAGATCTTGGTATTATGCATTGTTTTTGGGTCTTCAAGTATTACCATTGTCTGATGGTTTATTCATTTCTCAATATAAATATGTAATGGATCTCTTGACACATTTTAAGATGGTAGATTGTAAGTCGTTCACTACTCCTTTTCAGTATGGAGTTAGGCTAAGTAAAAATTATCAGTCTCCCAAAGTTGATGCTACCCTCTATTGACAGCTGATCAAGAGTCTTATTTATCTTACTCACAGTCGACCTGACATTTCTTTTGTTGTTAGTGTGGTTTCTCAATTTATGCAGGACCCCAAAGAAAGCCACTAGAAAGTTTTCAAAAGAATTGTTCATTATCTTCAGGGTACCATTCATATCGGTATCACGTATTGTCAAAGTTCAGATTCGTTAGTTAGCTTCACCGACTCTGACTGGGTAGGTGACAGTTCCACCTATGGTTATGTGTTAAGCTTCAGCATTGGACCGTTGGTTTGGTCATGCAAGAAACAAAAGGTAGTCTCTCTATCAATTATAGAAGTGGAGTATATTGGCGTCGTTAATGTTGGAACAAAGGCAATCTGGATTCTCCAACTCTTGGGTGAACTTGGATTTCTTGTACAAACCTTGACTACACTTTACTATGATAATCAGAGTGTGATTCAAGTTGTTGGCAATCTTGTTGCTCACAACAAAATGAAGCATGTCAAACTACATATTCACTACCTGCGACACTTAGTTCAAGAAAAGGTTGCCACACTTGTTTACTACAACACTGATGATAAGATTACTGATATATTTATCAAACCCTTGTATGAGGCTAAGATTATGAAGATACATATTATTCTTAGGCTTCAAGAAGTTGCAATTATGCGTGGGTGTCCTATTGAATTGTAATGTCCCTTTCCAAATAGGAGCTCCGGAGAGGAGACTTAATGGTCTAAACCGCCCCGTTAGACTATAGTCAGGGCCAAAGAGGGGTAAACAAGGTTACTAGAGGTCACTCCAGTCACAGGTGTTATATTCGGAAAGTGACATTGAACTAAAAAGGGTTAAAAGTGCTTTTAAGTCATTATGAGCTAAAAATAGAAGTCAACAGTGAATTAGTGTTTCAGCAGTGATTTAGGGTTTTGGAAGACAACAGTGAATTAGGCTTTCAGTATGATTTAGGTTTTTGGAAAGCTATAAAGGAAGAGTCAGCGACCTAATTCATCATTATGCAGATTATGACTTGTCATTGAGGAGAAGAGGTGCATCTCAGGAGAGATAGTTCAGTGTATTCCAGGAGGAGGACACCGGTTGGCTAATTTCAATGTTGAAAGACACACACTAGTCACCAGGAAGATCATCCAGGTCTTCCATCATTCTTCATTGATTCCGCAGTGCTCCCATATTCTGGGTATTATCTTTTAGTTTCTTATTTGTATTCCGGCTAAGATCCTTTTGTCTTTTGATCTAGCCGAGTGTTGTTATTTTATTTAGCCGCAGTTGCTTATTTGTATTCCGGCTAACATCATTTTCCTGTTGATCTAGTCGAGTATTGTCAGTTTATTCAGCCGCATTCAGCCATTTTGTAATCCACAGAGATATCATAATACAAACTTTGCAGTCCTTTGTCGTGTTTATTATTTGTATGATCATTTATATGTTGTAAACCTTTGATCCTACACACACATTAGCAGTGTTTCCTAGACTAGCCAAGTCAGGAACATTACTGTGGTATCAGAGCTTTAGTCCTGGCAGCCTGTGACTAAAGACAATGAGTGCAGCAGAAGACCCAGAGGGCCGTGAACACGTAGGTGACGAAGATGTCACTTACAACAGGCATCAGGAAAGAAGGCATAGGCCTGATGTTCCCCCTTTTCCTCCTAGCTCAGAGGAAGAGGAAGAGGCACACATAGAAGCAGAGAGAAGAGAAGAGCGTGAGGCTGAGCGCGAGGCAGAGAGGATGCTAGGAGACAGATATGAGCGACCAGAGGGCAGTGGCAAGGCCCCCGTAGATCTAGAGGCATCGTTCATGCAGGTTATCAATGATATGTTAGCTAGTCAATGAACCATGTCTCAGTATTTGGCACAGGTGGTTGATAGACTGGCTAGAGTGGGCACCCCAGATACACAAGTCCCGCATGCAGCACAGGGGAACTCGGGAGCAGGCAGTAGACCCTAGCCACCCTCTCTCTCATACACCTCTGTGAGTAGGATTCCCAGACCCTTGTTTCCCAGTTTCTAGAGGGCAGCCTCGGTAGCAGCACGGCCACCGATAGCACAGAGACCACCCACTCATGTCGACGACATTGCAGAGTATAGGAGGGAGCATGTAGCATTGGGTCATGACTTCCATCAGGACATGACCTTAGTCGAGTACTGTGGACTCAGACTCTGTAACCGCCCCAGAGAGTCACAGAGGGGAGGACCACAACAACAGCAGGGGCATAACCTCGATTTCATTCGAAAAGTTGGGAAACTCACCATCCCTTCTTTCGACGGATCGTCCAAACACACCGCCAAAGCTTGGGTACAGAAGCTAGACACGTATTACAAGCTCAACCAAATGACCAAGACAGAGGCCATCAGTTTCGCTAACTTACACTTGGAGGGTGAGGCACACGAGTGGTGGTATCATGGACTGGTAACATTAGGTCACATTCGCATCACCTCCTATAGGGAGTTTACATATAGTCTCATGGACAGGTTTGACAAGAAGGATGTTGAGATACACTTAAGGGATCTAGCCCAGTTGAGACAAACTGACACAACAGAGGCGTTCATCACAAAGTTTCAGCAGGTAGCCATGGAATTAACAGATATATTAGAGCCCAGGTTGATCATGCTATTCACAGAAGGACTCACAGAGCCTTTGAGAGGATGGGTGAAGGAATACATGCCTCCCACTTTGCAGGATGTCATCCTTCGCACTCAAGATATGGCAGACTCAGTGCCAAAGACTAAAAAAATTTCCAAACCATTTGTGCCCCAGAGGGATCGAGACAGGAAGCCATTCCAAAGAGAATGGAAGGGCAAGGAGAAGTTGTATGATGAGACTAGGTGAGAGCTTATGAGGAAGAAGCTTTGCTTCAGCTGCATAGATCCTTGGGTCCCAGGCCATAGGTGCATGGGCAAGGGAGAGATTCATTATATTAAGGTAGCAGCAGACAACGTGGACAGTGAGGAGGAGGAGCAGGACAGTGGATCCACTAGTTCAGAGGAGGAGTCAGCACCAGCAGAGGAGCAACCTCCCCATAGACCACCGACACCGGCAGGAGCCCATCCTCCAGTAGTCCCACAACCGCCAGAGCAGGCTAACAGGAGGAAACCAGCAAAGGGAGGTGTCATAGCGACCCTTTCTGGTGTTCCTAGGTATGATACCCTCTGTATCAGAGGGATTATTCAGGGGAAATGGGAAATCGCCCTGATAGATGGTGGGGCCACCCAAAACTTCATCGACGCTTCACTAATATTGAGACAGGCACTTCAGACAGAGGAGTTTGAGGGGTTTGATGTTGCAGTAGTAGATGGCCACATAGTGGAGTGTCTAGACAGATTTCCAAACTTAGAGATGAAGTTAGGAAACTACACAATGAGAGACACATTTTATGTGGTTGACCTATCGGACACAGATGTGGTGTTAGGAGTTCAGTGGATGATTACCTTGGGAAAAATCACTACCAACTACCAAACCTTGGAAATGGGATTCAGAGATCAGGATGGGAAGAAGGTTTTTCTAAGAGGTATGTCGACAAGAGCACCCTAGACAGTTTTAGCCAAGAGGATGGAGAGGATATTTAGACATGGGGAGGTAGCATATGTCGCAGAATGCTTGATCACTACTCAGAAGGATTCGGAAGGCTGACAACAATACCATACAGACATCAAGAATTTATTGGGACGACATCAGAAGGTCTTTGAGGCAATTCCACCAGGGAGACCACCTGACAGAGGGTTTGAGCACACCATTGAGTTGGAGGAGGGGCGAAAACCTATGATCACCCCCCCCCTATCGTCATCCTAAGAGGTTCAAGGATGAGATAGAGAAGGCAATCAAGGAATTGTTGGCGATGGGACACATCAAACCAAGCAGCATCTTGTTTTCTTCTTCAGTTGTCTTAGTTCTGAAGAAGGATGGCACCATGAGGATGTGCATTGATTACCAAGCCTTGAACAAGAAAACCATCAAGAACTGACACCCTATCCCACTCATTGACGAGTTGATGGATGAACTGCATGGGGCAGTTTTCTTCTCAAAAATTGATCTACGCTCTGGATATCATCAGATCAGCATCTGAGAGAAAGACATAGAGAAGACGGCATTTTGATGTCATTTTGGACACTTCGAGTTCCTGGTTATGCCATTTGGGCTAACCAATGCACCCGCTACATTCCAGTCTTGCATGAACCATATATTCAGGGATCAGTTAAGGAAATCAGTCTTGGTTTTCTTCAACAACATCTTGATCTATAGTGGGTCATGGAAAGAGCATATGAGGCACCTGGATGAGGTATTGATCATCATGGAGGCACAGTCATTATATGCCAAAGAGTCCAAGTGCAAGTTCGGTATGACAGAGTTTCTTTACTTAGGCCACATCATCAGTGCACAGGGGGTACAGGTGCATGAAGAGAATATCAGGGCCATTCTGGATTGGTCGACGCCCAAGAACGTGACAGAATTGAGGAGCTTTTTCGGGCTGTGCAGCTATTACAGGCGGTTCGTATGGGGTTTTTCTCAACTTGGAGTACCGCTGACAGATCTTACCAAGCATGGGGCCTTCATATGGACCGAGAAATAACAGGAAGCCTTTGATCACATGAAGGAAGTCATGGGCACTTGTCCAGTGTTGGAACTACCAGACTTCACCTTGCCATTTGTACTAGAGTGTGACGCATTCGGCGAAGGGATCGGTGCAGTTTTGATGCAAGGAGGACACCCCATTGTATTCGAGAGTCAGAAGCTTAGTCAACCTGAGAGTTTGTACTCCATTTATGACAAGGAAATTTTGGCAATCATGCATGCCTTGACCAAGTTCAGACAATATTTGGTGGGCAACAAATTCGTGGTCAAGACCGATCACAACAGTTTGAAGTATTTCCTTGAGCAGAAGGACCTCAATGAGCACCAACATAAATGGGTGATGAAGGTACATGCATTCGACTTTGACATAGAGTATGTCAAGGGGAAGAAGAAAATTGTGGTCGATGCACTATCGAGGAGACCTGCGGCATGTTCTTTGATGGAGATTTCAGCAGATTGGAAATCCCACTTGTTAGTGGAATATTCCAAGAACAAGTTCGCTTGTGAGGTGATGGATGGGAAGATACAAGATGACCNGTATAGGGTCATTGACAATGTCATATTTTACAAGGATAGAGTCTACTTGGTGCCAGATTCAGGGCTTAAGAAGAAGATCCTCACCGCAGTTCATGATTCACGTCTAGCAGGCCATCAGGGGTTTTTCAAAACCTACAGACGAATCAGAGAGACGTTCTCATGGAAGGGCCTCAAACAAGACGTTATGAGACATGTCAGTGAGTGTGTGACTTTCCAGAAGAACAAGTCAAAGCATGCTCTTCCAGCAAGGCTACTTTAGCCACTCCCCATTCCAGAGCAAAAATGGGAGAGTATATCTATGGACTTCATCACAAGTCTACCTAAGGTCCAGGGTAAGGACTGTATCTATGTAGTGGTCGACAGATCGACCAAGTTTGCTCACTTCTACGCCATACTGACAGAGTACAACGCAGTTCAGGTAGCCGATATTTTCTTCAGGGAGGTCTTCGGACTTCATGGGTTGTCGAAGAACATCGTCAGTGATAGGGACAATCGGTTCATAAGGACATTTTGGAGAGAGTTGTTTCGGTTGGTGGGGACAGAGTTGACACCTAGCACCAGCTATCACCCTTAGACAGATGGGCAGACCGATATTGTCAACAAGTGGGTTGAAGGGTATTTGAGGAACTATGTAGGAGGACAACAGAGAATGTGGGTAAAGTGGTTACATTTAGGAGAACATTGCTACAACACCACCTTCCACATGTCCATTGGTATGACACCCTTCAGAGCATTGTACGGATATGATTCTCCCACTTTGGTAGACTTGGTCTTCATGGAGAGCAGAGCTCCCAAGGCCAAGGATTGGATCATAGAGAGTCAATAGATTCTCAATTTGTTGAAAGAGAACCTGCAAACGACGCAAAACCGACAGAAGATAAGTGCAGACAAGCACAGGATAGAGCGCAGCTTTGAGGTTGGAGATTTGGTTTTCTTGAGACTCCAACCCTACAGACAGTCATCTCTAAAGAAGAGTGGGGCAGAGAAGCTCAAACCCAGATTTTATGGTCCTTACAGGATCATGCGCTGAGTAGGCGAGGTTGCTTACGAGCTAGAGCTTCCAAAGGGGAGCAAGATTCATAACGTGTTCCACGTGTCTTTCCTTAAAAAGGCAGTGGGACAATTCATTAGCACATCAGAGGAGCTTCCCCCGTTGGATGAGGAGGGACAGTTGGAGTTGGTTCCGAAGGAGGTTTTGGAGTTCCGGGAGCGGAAACTGAGGAGCAGGGTCATCAGAGAGTGTTTGATCAGATGGAGAGGGCTTCCAGTAGAGGATGCTACTTGGGAGAGCGAGCAGGTGTTGCAGCACCCTGGACTGGTATTGCTCGAGGACAAGCAATTTCGGGAAGGGAGGACTGTAATGTCTCTTTCCAAATAGGAGCTCCAGAGAGGAGGCTTAATGGTCTAAACCACCCCGTTAGACTATAGCCAGGGCCAAAGAGGGGTAAACAGGGTTACTAGAGGTCACTCCAGTCACAAGTGTTATATTCGGAAAGTGACATTGAACTAAAAAGGGTTAAAAGCACTTTTAAGTCATTATGAGCTAAAAATAGAAGTCAACAGTGAATTAGGGTTTCAGCAATGATTTAGGGTTTTGGAATTCAATAGTTGTAACATCTCGCTCTGGCACACTGAGCGAACCTATTCTTTGAGGACACTTGCTTGCAAGTGATCCGGATTATTATGATATTAAGACATTGTATTTGTTTATGATGCGTCATGGGTAGATGACATGTTGTTTTACTACATTGACATAGACAGGTGTTATTGACTCGGTTTTACTGAGTGTGCAGGGTTTTGGACCTTGAGGATGCAGAGGCATTGATGGAACCCCTTGGACTCAGGATCGAGTCAGGGAGTGTGCTATTGGGGTTGATTGATTTACTATGATATTAGTACATCTGATTAGATGATTGATGTGGAGATGTTCTGACATGATTTGTTGATGATGTAGGCCGACGATAACTTGCCGACCAGACTCACATATGGAGTAAAGGGGCCACACACGACTACAAGAGAGGTTGAGGGAGAGGTGTGGATAGCAACCCTGCCATAGCCTACTAGCACTCCCACCGTGGCTCGAACTGTAGGTTAATGATTACCTAGTTCAAGGGGACCCACAATGTCGTGAGGGTAGACTGCGACAGTCACTCACGATGATTCTAAGGGGCACGCAATAAGGCGGGGACCTTATTCCTTAGAAGCCCTTAGTCTCCCACAAGTTCACCTGGAGGAGTGTTGACTCCAGGGGTTATTGATGTCTACCAATCAGTCAAGAGGCGAGTGGCACGCTTGGAGCACGTAGTGCATCCTGAAGGGCACATTGTGCAAAGAAACAAAAGAGGTGAGTGGCACCCTTGGAGCGCGTAGTGCATCTTGAAGGGCACGTCACGTTGATGATGATAAAGGAACGAACCTAGATGGCCCTAAGACAATTAACACATTAAAAAATTTTAAAACAACTACCCTAATTTAAATGTCGCCCAGTCCAGAATCTAAGTTCTAAGTCTAAAACTTCGCTAGGGGTAAAATTTTGTCTACCCTTAAGAAAATATCTCTATAAAAATAAAATAATAAAGTTTAAAATAAAAACCACTTAAGTAATAATTTTGGTCTTCATAAATTTTTGGATAAAATGAAGAGAGTAAGAACTTAAATAAAATCTGTGGATATAAAAGGTAAAGAAGAATTTAATTATTTAACTTGTGAAAGTGTAAAAAGATATTAAATTAATAATAAAAGGAAAAGAGGTTAAATTGCACAACTGTCGTTTTTAGCTCTAATAAAAAGGGGAAAGAGGGAAATTATAAAATTTAGGAAACTAGGGAAAGGAGGTAACATAAAAAGGGAAAGATGGGGAACTTAAGGTAAAAAGCGGGAGGTCAACTTAGTAAGGAATCTGCATTTAAGAACCTTTTAAATTGAACTAAATTAGCAACTACATAATAGGGAAAGTCTTTAAGACTTGTAAGGGAATCTAGGGACACCTAGGAGTAACTTTAGGTGGGTGAGGGATATAAGACAATTTAATAAATTAAAGAAAATAATTATTGAGGAATGTGGGGGATGAATGACACTTGTACGAAGGAAAATTTTTAGAAGATTTTTATTTAAAACTTAAACTAAATGAGATTTGGGGAAGGTTTGGAAGTTCGAAAACTCTATAAAAAAGAGGAAGGAGAAGGAATAAGGGGGGTCGGCTGTTAGCGTAACGTTACACTGCCGGATTAGTGACTTGACTGATTTATTTGTGGGGAGTTGGGATTTCCCAGCTCGGAGATGAGTGGTAGCTCGACCTTGCGAGGCGAGCTGGGAGCTAGACGTACCATCTGGATAGTGTGTGGCCCCTTTGCAGCTTGGGGGGCTAAGGGGGAAGCAAATTACCCCTAGCGTTGGTTGGGAGGTACCGGTGAGGTCTTGACAGTCGGCGAGCGAGAGCGGCACGGAGCGCGGGACGTCATTCGAAGCGGGCAATAAGGTAATTGTATGATTTTTATTTTCAGTAGAATAGAATGCATTATGACTTATGCTGGGATCAG
The DNA here is from genome assembly GCA_009831015.1 of Picea engelmannii. Lineage (NCBI taxonomy): Eukaryota > Viridiplantae > Streptophyta > Pinopsida > Pinales > Pinaceae > Picea > Picea engelmannii. The sequence goes on from ML776788.1 coordinate 463,056, forward strand.
TATATCGGTTGTAAATGGATTGATTGGTTGTTTTTATTTATTTACTCGACGATTATAATTGTAACTGTTGTAACTGTTGTTTTTATTTAACATTTCTTATGTGACATAGTATTATTGTTGCAAATCATGTACAATTTTATAATCTATAGGTTTCTTTGGTATGAATTACAACTAATAAGCTATTGAAGAACCTCATGATAAAATATTGGTAAATAACCATAATTCTGTATAATATCCGAGTCGGATGTAATCCTTCCAATAGTAAGTAATATTGCTATTATCTTATTTGCCTGAGGAGTGACAGTATCGATGAATGAATTACTTCGCTAAAAGAGTATAACTCTGGTTATTGGACGCTTCTAACTATATATATATATATATATATCACAACCCAAATCAATATTAATATAAACAATCTTCATTCAAGTCAAAATCTCTGGGAAGATTGTCGCGCGCGCTGATTAACTCAGTTGGTAGTGGTGCAAGGGTAGCGAACCAAAGTTTTCTCCTCTGTTAATTGCGAGATAATAGAAAGAAATTTACCAATGTTACTTACACAGATAATAAAGTTATCTCTGTTAAATTACTTAGACAAGTAAAAAAAAAAAATCGAACCCGCGCTGTAATGAAGTAAAGGTGAGTTTGTTCGGTAATGGCGAACTAGTCTGTAATAGATAAATACCTTTTTCCTTTGTTATTTAACTAGACGAGGAAAATTTTGAATTTGTTCTAGATAGGTGTAATGACTTTTGTAAAATTTATGAATAGCCTGCGATTGCATTTCCTAGCAGTTGCATTCTGGAGTAATGACTTTGTGAATTTATTAATAACCTGTGATTGCATGCCTGGCAGTGGCCATTTGGTGTAATGACATTGCGAATTTAATTACTGGCATGTGATTGCAGTTCCTGGCGATTCCAATTTGGTGCATTGGCCTATGTGAACGTATTTAATGACCAGTCGTTTGTGTTAGTTGGCAGGAGACTACTTTTGCTAATTATTGACAGCATTTTACATTTATCCCGTAGCCTTGGACTTTTACACTCTTCCATGACCAGCGTGCCTTTCCCAATCTGTAGAGAACGATACCACGCTGGGGTAGACTGCTGAACTTAGAAAACGCAGGAAATTTTTTGCTTGACAAATAAGCTTGACATTGACCGTGTGTAGATCGATTGATGGCCAAGAATATGAGGAACCCCGAGCTGACGTTGAAGTCGACCTTGGAAAACACAGGGGGGCTCAACTATCTCCAATTATAATGAAACGTTTGAAGTTATTATTAAAACACAAATTCAATGGTTTAAGCGGAAGAGCCTCGAAGGCGTGATTAGCTTTTTACAAGGCGTGATGTGTGCGTGGGTAATACACACACATGCATTAATTGTTGGATGATTGTTTAAGAATCTAGTTGTAAGAAACTTTAGTGTTTGGCCACTACAATTCATAATTGATTGCATTTTCCTATCCCCACTATCTTATTTTTAGTCCAGAGACGAAGAAGACAACAATGATCATTCTTGGGGAATATATGTATGTTTTCCTATCAATGGATATGGTTCTTTTATGTTTTTATATATGCCCTCATAGAAGACATTCTTGGCTATAGAAGTGGAAAACCAAAGGCTTGGAGGACTTGTAGGAATTTTACTAATATTTTTAGAGTGCTTTTGTCTTCCATTGTTGGCACTGCTAAGCCTTGAAGACAACCAGTAGAGACATTCATTTTTCCTGTTGATGATAAAATTAGAGAAACATCTCATATTCCTATTTATTATTGGCATTGTTAGCTAGTTGTTGTGTGCAAGATACATTGAAGACACAGATCTATATACATGATTGAGAATAGAGGTTAGAAGTTATTTATGTGGAGTCAATTGATAACTGTTGTAAAGATCTATGACAGATAAATTTTGGTTATATAATTCCTCGCAGGTCAACCATGTGTTCGTAATTATTGAGAATCTAATAATCTGATGAATCTATCTATAATTTGGAATAAAGGAAATTGTCTTAAAATAAATTTTAGTGGTTATTGTTTAATATATTTGTGTATTGTTTAGTGGAGTCTTCTAGCTAGCTAACTCTGCAAGGTAAGCCCTCTTACTTTTGATAGGTGGAAATAATTAATAACTCTTCGACTCACCCCAAAAATAAACTTTTATGCGGAGGCCCAAAAATTTGGGTTCCCTTCATTAGTGTTTTAGTTTGGAAAATTTTTGTAGCTTAACTGTCGTAACACCTAATTAATTAAATCCACCCTTGGAATTTTAAGGAGGTAATAAATTTATAGACCATAGATAATACCCACTAAGCTAGACATTTAGGGTTTTTGATCATGCTTGATTCCTTTAAAGTTATTAAAACTTTAAGAATGTTCTCATTATTAAACTATTTTACTTGATGTTGTTGAATTAAAAGAAAACTTTGCACCATCACAACTACCACCTTAGTAAAACTGTTGATTTAAGCTAATAGGCCCTTTTGTTTTAAAAATGAAAGGTGGTCCTTATCCTTGCTACTTTCATTTAAAGTGTTAGCTACAGTGGAATTTAATGAGTGTTTATTTCTGCGCCTTGAAGTAAAGTAGATGGCTACCTTTGCATCTTGAATTAAAATAAAGTTGATTTCTTAGCGCTCACACTTATGTCGTTTCATGATGGATTTAGTAATCAAATTCTCTTGCACCGTGGAATTCTTGTGTTGTGTGTTGATTCATAGAACTTTATCGCGCAGCGATCGTCATTGATGTTTGTTGATTTAGCATATTTAGTTTTGGTCTGGATTGTGTTAGTGGGACGTAGAGACCTCCATGTTCCTCATAACAGTCACCAGCGCTGAGACCTTAAATGGTTAAAATCGATGGGAACCTGGGCTTGAGCATTGCTTATGTGTCTTGGAGGTCCTAACCATTGCAGGGTAGGACGAATGGGTAGTTAGTCTTTTTATTCTCGTCGATTGTTTGTCGCCCTTTGCAGCAAGCCAAAGCCATTTTTATGCAGGGAAGTTGTTGAGGAGCAGACGCTTGCGGGCCATTTCTGAGAGCTACACTCAGTATTTTTCAGTGCCGTCAGTTGTGTTGGATTTCTGATGTCGAGAAGAACACAATGAGACCAGTATGAGATCCATTTGATGTACTTTTTCTGTACTTTGCAGGCATTGAATAATTAATAAAGAAGGCTCCCCCACTGAGACAAAGGCCCGGAGACGTAAGCAATTTTGTGCCGAAATCCGTTATCACTTCTCTTGTTATGGTTTGGTGTTCTTATTGCTTATGTTCAGTTCTGTATATGAGTTTATGGCTGTGATATAATTCTCTTATCTTCATCATCTTTCATTAATCTTCCTGAATGATTAATAATCACATGCAATTAAAAACTCAACCATAGTCATTAAAAGATCTTTTAGGAACACTCAACAAGTGGCACATCAATGGTCTTTGGAATAAATATATTTGTTGGGTACACACTTAAAAGGGTTGTCGATCTCTAATAGAGACCTTAGTAATTTGGAAGTTTTGGAATTACAAAGTTGATGGAAATGTTGCCACCTTTACTCAATGATATAAGAAGTTTGAATAATTTGTGGTTGTCTAATTACCATGAACTGAAATGTTTGTTGATTCTATTGAACAATTGGCTCAATTGACAACCCTGCCAATAAAAATTCATCGAATGTGTTACTTATTACTATTCTAAAGATGAAAAATATTGAAAGTTTGCAAGTAATGTATTCTCTATTACACAGACTACCATTTTAAAGTGTTGAGGGAGAAAGAGAAACATTGGCAGAGTTGATGGGGGGAAAAGGTTGAATTAATTGGACTCGTCCATTTAATATGCATCTTTCAACTAAAAATTTTAAGAGCATATCATTGAGGAGTATAAGGTTTCCTTTCCTAAAGTTGTTTCCCCAATCTACAACATCTCAAAATCACCTTTTGTGATGAATTGGTTGGCATTGGAGCCTTGCCAACATCACTAATAATGCTAGAATTGTCCTCTTGTTGTGCATTGAGAAAAATAGGAGGCTTGTGTGGTCTTGAAAAACCTTAGATACTAAACATCAATGGTTGTATAGAAGTAGAGGAGACGACAAGTATTGAAACGCTAACATCTATAGAGGTTTTTGGTCATATAATATATATTACAAGCTAATAAAAGCATATAGGGTGGGAACATTGGACAAAACTAGGGGTTGATAAAGAGATCCTATATGATAGTGTTTCATTATAGTGCTAACAATAATGCTCCTTGCATGGTTTATACATGGTTGTTTCATAATGGTGTTTACCTATGTAACCATGGTCATTGGCTATTGTGACATACATATAGATGCTTCCTCGGGATGCATGAAATATGGTGTTTTCCTATGTCACCAAGTTGTTGGAATTTGTGGCCTACCTAGATGCCTCCCTTACCCATTAGGGTACTCAATTCGACATTATGTATTCTAATAACCAATGCTAGACTTGTCCTCTTGTTGTGCATTAAGGAAAATAGGAGGCCTTTATGGTCTTGTAAAACTTCAGATCTAAACATTAGTGGTTGTAAAGAAGTAGAGGAGCTACCAAGGCTTGAGACACTAACATCTTTAGAGCATTTCAGGTTTTATATATATATAAGCATCTAGAGTGGGCACATTCAATAAAGGTGACAAAGAGCTCTTGTATGATAATGTTTCATTATAGTGCTATCCATGGTGATCTTTGCTAGCATTAAACATGTTTGTTTCATAATGTTGTTTATTTATGTGACCAAGGTTGTTGAAAATTGTGACATAGACAGATGCCTCCAAAGGATGCATGAAGCCTGGTGTTTTCCTATGTAACCAAGTTGTTGGTAGTTGTAACATACCTAGATGCCTCCCTTGGCCATTAGGGCATTCAATTCAAAATTCTAGATTTTAATATCCAATACTAGACTTTCACTATGTATAGTGTAAAATAGGACACCTTTACGCTCTTGCAAAACTTTAGATCCTAAACATCAGTGGTTGTAAGGAAGTAGAGGAGCTACCAAGTCTTGAAATTCCAATGTCTTTGGAGGATTTCAGGTCATCTATATATATATATATATATATATATATATATAATAAAAGAATATAGGGTGTGCATATTGGACAAAGGTTAGGGTCGATGAAGAGTTCTTGAATGATAGTGTTTCATTATTATAGTGCCAACAATAGTGATATTTGCAAGCTTTATACACAATTMTTTCATAATGTGGTTTACCTATGTGTATGATTTCTATTGGAGACCTTAGTAATTTGGAAGTTTTGGATTTAGGAAGTTGTTGGATATGTTGCCACCTTTACTTAGTGATCTAAGAAGCTTGAATAAATTGTGGTTGTACAATTGCCTTGAGCTGAAATGTTTGCCCAATTTTGTTGAATTGTTGTCTCAATTGAAAACCCTCCAAATAGGAATGCATTACATATTATTGTTCTAAAGATGGAAATTTTTTTAAGTTTACAATTCATGTATTCTTTGTTGCACGAACTGCCATTTAAAAGGGTTGAAGGAGAATGAGAAACATTGACATAATCGATAGGGGAAGAAGGTTGAATAAATTTGACTCTTTCATCGACAAATGCATGTTTGAACTAAAATTATTAAGACCATATGACCAAGGAATATAAGGTTTCATTTCCTTAAGTTTCTTTCCCCAATATTTAACCATAATGCTCTCTGGAAGATTTATACAATGGTTGTTTCATAATGTTGTTTACTTATGTGAGCATTGTTTTTGGTCATTGTGATGTACACATATGCCTCCTAAGGATGCATGAATTTTGGTATTTTATTATGTGACCAAGTTGTTGGCAGTTGTGACATACCCAGATGCCTCCCTTAGCCATTAGAGCACTGGATTAAAAATCTTGTATTCTAATAACCAACGCTAGGCTTGGCCTCTTACTGTACATTGAGGAAAATATGAGGCATTTTTGGTCTTGTAAAAATTTAGATATTAAACATCAGTGATTGTAAATAAGTATCCCAAATCGGTATCCTAAACTAGAGGCATTTATGGTATCTCAAACTGAACCATACATGGGATATGTTGAAGTATCCTCTCTGTTTCTTTCCAATGGATCTCATGAGGTGTTAGCATATACTAGGCAACAAGACAAATAGAAAAGGAAATATTGGGATAGGTATGAGTCAAATACAAAGGTTACCAACTAACAATACAGAGTGGTATCTACTTTGGGTGTGGTACACATGGCAATAAGTTTGACTCCAGACTGAAAAGAATATGGATTTGGTTTACAATATTCCATGTGAAAGTGGTGAAGAAGGTCACATGCATATTGGGAAAGGAAAATGACTTCCTTGATTTTCAAGACTTAGAGGCCAAGAAAATAATGCAAATGTCTTGATTATGCCAAGTCAAATTTCTTATTAAGACTAGATTTCCCATGGGTTAGAAGTTTGGGGTCACTAAACATAGAGAACAAGTATTATGAGATGGTCACCCACTTTCTTGGTATAGACATTGCAGTCAAAATGGCATGTAAATAAGCTCATGTCAACAATAAATCTATCCATTTTAGAATACCAAGCTCGAGGAGCTTGCTTAAGTCCATGGAGATATTTATCAAGGTGACAAATAAGACTGGAGTCATCTAAATATAGTCAGGAGGTAGGAAAAATTCTTCTTGCAAATCCCCATGCAAGAAGGTAGATTTAACATCCATCTAATGAAACTCCCTTTGTATGATGTTGCAAGGACTAGAACAAGGTGGATGGAATTCATTTTTTCTATAGGGGCAAAGGTTTCAATTTAGTAAACTCCTTCTACTTGAGAAAATACTTTGAAATCAGATTGGGATTAATGTCTATCAACACTTCCATCTATTACATAATTAGTCTTATACACCCATTTGCATATGGAAAATTTTCTTCCTTTCGGAAGAGGGATAAGGTCCCGAGTATCATTCTGCAAACCTTCATAAACATTTGGAAGACTTCACCCTCTTTTACTTTTCATATCCCTGAATTACAAACCTGGCCAACCAAACATTCCATTAGAAAGATTAAGAGAGAGTGTTATGTAATGATCTCAAACTCTTTTATGAAACAAAAAAATTTAAATTTGAGAGATTATATATATATATTAAAAATTATTAAAATTCATCATAAATATTTGTAGTTGCTTCAAGTTTGTAAGCATAACAAGTTATATTATACAGTATTATGCACAGCTCTTACACTTACTAATATTGAAAAAGCTTGAGCAATTTAAAAAATGACGGAGTGACATTTCATTATTGGTTGCTAGACAAGAGCAAAATGCAGTTTAGCTTTAGGAAACTTAAGTGAGAAATGTCTCTATAGCAGTTTTTCTTACTCATATTTCTTGTTAATGACAATTATGTTAAAACATAAAAGGCATTACCTTCTCAATAGGTTTTGCAAATTTTTATGGTTGTGTTGAAAACCACTATAAAACACTTTGGTTTTGTAAAGAGATTAGATTCATATTTCAGATTAAGAAGATGATTGACTATGAATTTATTCAAACATTTAGTACCCAATCGAAGTCACTACTATCTGATTTTTTTCACAATGCTTGAGGTTGGAATGGTGGAATGGTAGAAACCCATGTACAATATGTAAAAGCTAAGATGACCAGAAAATGAGAAGAACAAGAGCAGTAACCATAAGAATCAGCCCTTTGAATTGTTGTATTTCTTGTTTTTTGAACATGGAAACTTTGCTTGTTGTAACCTTGTTGCTGAAAATACAATATTTAAATCACCAAAAACCCAAATCAAAACCCATGTTTTGAGCTACGACTTTTACAACAGATTTAGATTCAATGCAATACAAAAATAATGGATGGGAAAAATGATCTTATTGTCTAATCATCAATTTCCATGATTTTCAACACTAAAGATATATGCCCGGAATATCCCCAAAATCTAAATCTGCCTAGAACATCCTCAAAATCTGTCCCTAACGTCTTGGAGATGGTCAACAAGTCCCCGAGTCCCCAATAGAGTCCCCAACAATTTGGGTAAATTTCCTAAGGGTCCCCAAATCCCCGGAACACGAGAAACGCTGATTTTTTGGGGGAACAATTTTCATACTATTTTATCATAATAAAAAAATAAAAATTATTTTAAAAAATAATGTTTAAATGTATATACACTCAGTAAACTATTTAAAAAAAAAAAAATTGCCAAAAAAATTGCAGGTTTCTGTTGCTATCTCATTCTAATAGGTTAAGACAATGTATTTCAAAAAAATTGTAGGTTTCTGTTGATATATCATTCTAATAGGTTGAGACAAAGTATTTCAATTGAAAATTAAGTAAAGATTACATATTTATTTGCTTCCTAACGACTTTCAGAATCAGAAACTGAAACCATCCAATATAATTAAAAAATCAATGAAAACATAAATGATCGCTTTGAATAGTGTAACCAAATTTATATCCAAAATTTGAGGATCACAATTTTATTTTTATTTTTTTAACTTATAAAACTCAAGGTTACTTTAATCAGATATCCATTGTCTCAATAATATGTTAGGGAATATCAAACAAAGTTGTTGATAAAGATACTGGAATCATTACCTTTACTAAAATAAAGTTGAAAAGAGAATGGAGTAATGTGAATAAAGATTGTGACATTGAGGTAATTTGTATTAATTTTTAAAAAACAATAAAAGTCATGTGCTTTTACAAAACATTGTAATCAAAGTGTAGTTTTATTTATCTAGTTTTATTTATATGTATTAGATAGGGGTTGGTGGTTAGTCTAGTAAAAAGATTCATTTACATTTACATATGTTTTGAAAAAAAAGTTGTTTTTATATTAAATAAAGAATCAAATTAAAATAATGGATATGTTTAATAAAATGTACTTAATTCCCCGTATGGGGTGACAGCTGGAGTAAACGTGATATTTGGCTTCAACTTAAGCCAAGGTTTAAATGTGGGAGGCCATCCATTTAACCCCCGCCCTACGGATGCAAGATAGCCATTATCGCTCTGCGATGGGAGGACTCTTCGAGCGAGCGAGCATTTACGAATTCGGCGAGTGCAATGGTAAATGCGGGCATGAGGATTTGCGCTCGGATTATTGGTTTTTTAGTGTTTCGCCCATGGTTCTGCTCTGGGTTTGGAGACGCTGGTGTTGCTCAGAGCTCCTTGTGCCCTGGTACACCATTCTTCTGTGGAAAATCGCTGCTGGTGCATTTGTTCTCAATTGGCTTCAGCCTGTGCGCATTTCTGGGAGAAAGCTCAGCAGCATGCCAAGGAAAAGGGGTGTGCCACGACGTGGCTCGACTTGGTATGCCCGTAAGGAACAGCGACAGCGTAGGGAGCAACTCGAACGCGCTCTGGTCATGGCCACTTCGATGCTGAGACAAAAGGCTCGAGCCGAGGAGAAGGCTCTGCTCTCTACCATCGCAGAGAAGGAAATTGGCTGTAGCAATCTGGAAACCGTCAAATTGGAGGACAGTGCGGAGCAATTGTACCCGACATGCATTGTCGAGGAGGACCTAACGTTGGAGGACCTGTCGACCATGGAAGCGCCGAGCGACAGAGTGAGGTCTGGCAGTGGGGATGGAAATCACACTTTCAGGATGGATGCCGAATTTCCTGGTTGTATTGTTGAGGAAGAGGCTCCTTGGCAGAGCATGGAGACATCGTTTGATGTTGGAGGTGCGCAGGATGACGAGAAGCAAATGGAGGACAGGAGCGGTGGGCAGGATGACGAGAAGCACAGCGCGCCCATCGATGGTGGTGACATGCATGGTTTTCTCTCCTGCGAGGAGCACCTGTCCTTGGTGTTTGAGCTCCGAGGCCACATGGCTGACCTGGAGCATCGTGCACTCATCATGGGACAACGCCTAGACGTGATGTTCGATGCCCATTCTGGCGCTCCAACACGGCGCAAGTGTCCACTCTGTGTGCAGTCTTTCGCCATCCCGGCTGGCTCCACGTGGAAGACCAACGAAGATGACAGGTCACCAATCACCTAGGATTTTCATGTTTTATGGTTTTAGCTTTATGTTACTGTTTTATATTCCACTAGACTTTAGGCAC
>ML776788.1:475997-607647 GCA_009831015.1 Picea engelmannii
GGCTAGCTAACCTGCAGACAACAAAATTTATATAGGGCTGACGTCACACCCTTTTGATCTTTGTTTATACTTGCAACGTTGTGACATTTGGCAGCTCCTTTGATAGACATTGAGTTATTCATTACATTTGTAAGCTTATTTGCCAAAACGTTTTTGCTCTTTGTCTCTCTTTTGACCTATTGATTAAGGTTGACGTCACACCTGTAGCAGAAATAATATAGGTGACGCAGCAACCTTATGTATATGAGCTGAAATGAAATATTTATTGCATCAATGATATAATACAAGGGTTAATTGTGAACTTTGAATGCTCATTATCTCTTATGCTTTGTTGAAGAAGTATTACAAACCATTTGTCTCTTTTTAGCCATCATTGACTTCGTCAATAATAGCATTGATCATTCGCTCATATATGCATTGGAAGATAGTCATTGATTTTATGAAGTACTAACCCACTGCAAAGCACACTTTCTCTTCTATTTGTCTTGTCTCGCAAACAGGTGCATCATTAGTGGATCTTTCTCCTTGACTATCTCATACTTGGCTGTAATCTGTGAAAGGGAATCATTTACCTTGATCCATTATCCTTAGCCCTCCTTAAACCCAGATTACATAGGGACGTCTCCCTTGGACTAGCCCTCCTAAATAGAAAGAGCCCCCCATCGAGGTGACAGTGGGTGGGGAAGCTCCTGTTACGCCGGTTTCAAGCCTTGACTCAAGCTGCCTGGACCTTTCCTACAAACCGTGCGATAACAGGATGGATTAAAAAAAAATCATCTTTATGTTTATCACTATGAAACTAGACATTACTATGTTAGTTTGTTGCTTGGCAATTTAGAGTGAGGAATCCATAATGCAAGAGTTTATATAAAGTTTTATGTATTGGCTTAGACTAATGAAGTCATTGTGAGGTATGTTAGTTTATTCTGTATTTTGATATCCTAAATGTATTACTTAAATATGTGAATGATCATACCCATCTGAAATATGCAAGAAAGAACAATTAGGTGATTGCATATACAAATAAAACCATCCAATCAATTTTGTGAATTAAAATCCTTTTTTTTTGGAAATTTGTTTGCATATTTTATGTTAACATAATCTTATTTCTCTAATTCAATTTTGAAAGCTTGATAAAGAATGCTAAACATGCAAAAGTGGCAAGAGCAAGGAAGGATTCTCAATGATCCCGAAAGAAAAAAAAATAGCATCATATGCTTGAGGTCTTGGGATAGCACCAAATAATCTAGCAAAAGCATATCTTTTTTAGAAGTCTCCAACTAACTAAAAAAATCAAAGATTAACTCATTGATTATTCTAAGTGACTCTTGATGATCATCAAAGATATGCTTGGAAAATCTTTTATGGTTGATAACAAGCTCGCTTTAGTCATTTCCCGAGCTTAAAAAGGAGGCAAGCACAAAAAGCAAGATCTCTTTCCACGTGAAACAAGAACTCATTATTGAAGTTGATCTTTGGGCCAAAAAGTCCATTGCATTAACCAAAGGTGAGTGTGAGAAAAATGGATTGTGCTCACCATGCAACATCCCCGAGTGTAAGCGAAATGATTCAAATGAACTTTGTTCTCATTTAAAGTATCAAAGGTGTATCTAAAGAAAGCTAAATATATATTATCGATTTTTTTCAACTTTTTTATCTTTTAAAATTACTAAAATAATAAATGAATACAACTTTTATATTTATTAAAGTAATTTAACAATAGAAAAATATTAATAATCATTTTAAGTGGAAATATTTTAAATTAATATAATAAAATATTAATAATTATTTTAAATGAAAACTTTTTAAATTAATCTAATAACTTCATGTAAAATAATCTTTAAATATTTTTTATTTTAAAATTTTCAACCATTGAAAATTCATATTCATTGTCTCGATAATATGTATCATAGACCTCTTGCCCCTTTAGAGTAAACGGTCCTTCCTATAATTTTCATTTTGAAGCTGAAAATTCATATTCATTGTCTCGATAATATGTATCATAGACCTCTTGCCCCTTTAGAGTAAACGGTCCTTCCTATAATTTTCATTTTCAAGAGACTATTGATCTTTTGACCAACTTTTTATTAAAAAATATTTTCCAATTTATTATTTATGTTTATCTTTATTTATATAGAGCAAATATCTACCTACTATACCCTTCAATTGTATTATTTTACAGCTGAAATTCCATAGTTTCCATCTCTTCTCCATCTATGAATTTGTAGTAGCCAAAGGTGTTGATATTATGGTAGTTGTGGGAGGTATTTACCTCCACGTGTAAACTTAGCAAGAATAGAATATTCCGGGAAGCAAGAAGAAACCCTAATTAATTGGTTAATAAACCTAGAAGACAAGTCGGCTCAAGAGAATGACTTGTATTAGGTTATTAGCCTCCAAGAGAAGAAGTCGGATAAAGGAAATATTATATACTAAAGAATTAGTACCCAGAATGAGAAGTCAGCCCAGGCAGTTTGCCAGAAATGGTATAAATACAGGAGGCCAGTTTTCATTCTTGCCAGGATTCTCAAAACTACAGAAGCAACACTTGTGCGCACTGCAATTGGCTAGTTTGTGCGCAAGTTTGGAGGAGAGTTGATGTTGTAGTTGCTGCAACTAGCAGATTTCGGTTTTGGCTTGGACTCTCTCTCTCGGTTATGGTTTGGACTCTCTGATCAGCTCTTGTTACTCTTGCTTGGTGCGTTATCCTTGGAGAAAGGTGTGCCACCTTTGTTTGGCTATCCAGTCTAGGGTTTGCTTCAAGAATGATTCTCTGTCAAGGTTAAGGTGCTTGGGGGTGGCTTCGACCTATGGTTGGGTGACAATATTGCTATATTGTCTATGGTTAAACGAGCACATCCATTATATTCTAACAGGGTATGGGCCCACACTATCTTCGAACAGTCTAACCATTGGAAGATAGATTGGGAGGATTTGCTCAGTTGCAGTTGCAGCCAGTTTTTGCTGCAACAACGAAACCCTAACCCTCTCGTTGAGGCATCTTAATTGAAGAGATTGACCTAATTTCCAGATAGACTAGTGTGCCCTATCCTAGCGCATCTCCTGGTACTCTCAGCAAGCTAAGACGTCAAGTTTGAGTTTTTGGTCAAATCTAGGGTTGATCAAGTCAAAGAAGCCATGACTTACTCTATGAAGTCAGAAAACAAGTTAGAAGGGGCTTCTAACTTCAAATCATGGAAGACAAGGATTGAAGACAAGAATAAAGTGTTGGATATCGTGAAAGGAAAGATTATGGAACCGGAGTTTGAAGAAGGAAAAGAGAAGGAACCGCAAAACGTTGCAGTTATGGAGAAGTTCAAAAACAATGACATCAATGCCATGAGTATCATAGTGAATTCTATAAAAGACCACTTGATACCCTACATCTCCCATCTTGATTCGTCTAAGAGGATGTACGATGCCCTAACAAACCTCTTCTCAGTCAGAAACATTGGACAAGTAATGAGTATGAAGAATGAGCTTTGTAACATGAAGATGAATGATGATGATAGCATAAAATCATACTTTGTGAGAATCTCTCAATTAAGAGATCAACTACAATCTATTGAAGAAACCATTTCAGAGAAGGAACTGGTAAATATAGTACTCAACGGTCTTCCCAAGACATGTTATGCATTTGTTGCAAGCATGAACACAAGGAAGGAGTATCCTACATTTGAAGAACTTTGGACTTGTTGTGCACAAGAAGAATCACGGATTAGTGCAAAGGAGAAACCTCAAAAGAAATACGATGATCAAGCCTTCACAGTAAGATTCAATAATTTCATGAACAAAAGGAAGTTTGGCTCAAGGAAGAAGCCAAATAAAAAGAAAGATATGTCAGAAATACAATGCTTCAACTGTCAAAAATATGGTCACTATAAGAATCATTGTCCTGAGTTAAAGAAAAGGAAGGAAACATGTGAAGCATCAGTTTACGAAGAAAGGGAACCCTCAAAGAAATCCAAGCAAGACAAAGCAGACTTCTTCTTCTAAGACAAGGTAACAATACTCTTCATAGTTCTTGTACATACCATGTTTTATGTACATATCTTCCATATCTATTTCTTAGAAGATAATATGTTCAAAGAGAAACTATACCTATGGAAGAACAACAAGATAAGGACTACTATCACAATGACTACAAGTCAAGCAATACACATGAAAGGATGAAGTACAGCTGCAAGTTAAGCCGAAATCAGAATCAATCTTGAAGAAACCTAGAAGAAGTAAAGACAGAAAGAAGTCAACAATCAAGAGGAAATTGGAAGAGGACTTATGACACTTTGCATAAGGCAATAAGGATGCAGACGGAAGTGTGGGCTCTCTTAGTTGGAGGGAGTTGATTACATAATTCCAAAAGAAGAGCATGCATTCATGCATGAAGTAAGGATTAGGAGGGAGATAATCCTAAATAATATGATCCATTGAAGATGATGAAGTATCTATCCATGTTCCCACCAATGGTAGCAACCATGAAAAGCAGCACGTGTTCAGTTTGAATTTAGAAGAAGTCTTCTTCGAAAAGAAGCCTTAAAGTATCCCTGGTTATCCATCCACATCCATGATCCTATGATGAAAGGAAGAAGTTGGAATATTCAGTGCGTGGAATCTATAGAAAACTCCATGGACCCAAGAGCTAAAAAGAAACATGAAGAAGAACATGAAGACTCCAAGAGAGAAAGAAAAGCCAGAACAACCAGTCATCATATCAAGAATCACAAAGACTACCAGCCTGACCTGAACTCACTAAAAGCAATCAAGCAGAGGAAATGAACGCTGAGATGAAGAACAGTGTATGGAAGACTCATGAATGTAAGCATTGTGAGATCCAGAACTAGAGGTTCTCCCAAATGGAGGGAGAAGACTATGATGATTGCTTGTTCCAATGAACCAGACATACCTCTACATGAGCCATTATATCGTCTGCAATATCCATGGGTTGGAGTTGACAACGGAAGAATGCAAAGACCGTTCTCCAGAATAATTGAACAAAGAGTGTATGCAGAGCAACCTCAAGGCTCTGAGGTATACCAGAAAGAGACCCTTGTATGCAGATGGAAGAAGATTTTGTATGGATTCAAACAACTTGGTACAAAGCCTCTCATGCACAGCAGAAGCGTGGTGAAAACCTTCTATGATGGAGATCAGAATGGTTACTCAGAAGTCCAGGATGATGGATTGATAATCCATGACAAGATCTCATGATGCCAGAAGAAGTACCACTTGAATATGTTCCAGTTCGAGCCTTGCCACGATGATATGAGCTAGCAAGAAACAAAAAGAGTTGAATCCAACCATGATATGCTATAATGATCATAGCCATATGAAGCCTTCAGAAAACTAGTGTTCCAGAAAGACCAAAGCACATTGAGATCAAGCATTAGATTCTCCATGATGAAGTCCAGAAAAGAGAAAGTGGTTCTCCAATATATATCTCCACAGATGAACAGATAAGCAGACATTTTGGTAAAGCCTCTATCCAAGATGAAAGAGTTTGCGCACTCAAGATGGAGCTCATGGAGACGACTTCCTTATTGAAAAGAGAAGAGATAACTCTCAGGTTGGGAGGGAGCACTGATGTGTTATTGATTTATGGACAATCATTTCTCAGTTCGAAAAATGGTCCAGGATGAGCAATTCCTTTCCAGTTCGGAAAGTGGTTTGAGATTTCTGACGGACGGGGATTTTCCAGTTCGGAAAATGGTCCAGATCGAACGGTCATTTTCGTAATGAAAATGGTTCGATGGATTGTTGATGTACCATAGACAACGATTCCCCTTGTGGCCAGTGTGGGGGAATGGTCTAGGACAGTCTCTCTTCTTGACGGTCACTCTCAGTAGTGGTCAAGAAGACTAGTCTGCCTCGCCGGACAGTCATTCTTTCGAAGCTCACAGTTATGAGCAGTTTCAAAGAACGATCTGTTTTGGAGGTCGGTACAGGACAGTCATTTCCTTAGGAAATGGTCCGGATAGTCATTCCCTAGGGCAGATTCATTCTCTCTAGGTTGCACTTTGTTTAGTGCCGAAGGAATGGCCCAGATAGGTGAATGGTCCAGGTTCAGCAATCAGGGACAGGCATTCCCTAGGGAAAACTCATTTTCTCTAGGTTGCACTTTGTTTAGTTCCAAAGGAATGGCCCAGATAGGTGAATGGTCCAGGCTCATAAATCAGGACAGTTATTCTTCCTTGCTTGAGAATAATAGTCCAGATATCTCATCATTGATATTTTACCTTCTAAGGGCAGATGCTTTTCCAGATCTCACAGATGTGAGTGGAAGAATGGCCCAAATGATTCAGTTTATATCATAACAATGTTTTTTGTGCAAGTTGATATCGGATGAATATATTGTTATGGAGACTGTATGTCTCCAAACAGTAGATGTATACTATTGTGGTGAATGTTTTCCACTAATTGTGACTATATGTCACTTATCAAGTATCTGTGTGCTACTTGGTGTGGCAGTGTACCACTGGATTGTAGTTGTGTACTACTATGGATAGAGATAGTTGTGTTCTATTGAATGACATTGTTCTAATTGCCTTGAAAACTATCAGTAGTGTTGGAAATGATTATTAGCTAGATGGATGATGAATGGATAGAGATTCCGCAGACGGAAAATGGTCCAGGACATTTATTCTTCTAGGACATATCTCCGGATTAAAAGAATGGCTCTTATGTCACTCTATGGAGTGAGTGACTTATCCAACATCATGTATGATTACTCAAATGGAGTATGGTTTCGAGAGATGATGCAGCTAATGACACTGATAGTGATGATGGTGTTCATGATCTAATCATGAGTTAGTCTATATGACTATGTTGATGCTACCAGGTGAATGGTATGTTTGTGTTCAAGACCATTACCTTCAATACCTCCCTAGCTAGGAGGGAGTGTTGATATTATGGTAGCTGCGGGAGGTATTTACCTCCACGTGTAAACCTGACGAGAATAGAATATTCCGAGAAGCAAGAAGAAACCCTAATTAATTGGTTAATAACCCTAAAAGACAAGTCGGCTCAAGAGAATGACTTGTATTAGGTTATTAGCCTCTAAGAGAAGAAGTCGGCTAAAGGAAATGTTATATATTAAAGAATTAGTACCCAGAATGAGAAGTCGGCCCAAGCAGTCTACTAGAAATAGTATAAATATAGGAGGCCAGTCTTCATTCTTGCTAGGATTCTCATAACTGCAGAAGCAGCACTTGTGTGCACTGCAGTTGGCCAGTTTGTGCACAAGTTTGGAGGAGAGTTGTTGTTGCAGCTGTTGCAACTAGCAGATTTCGGTTTTGGCTTGGACTCTCTCTTGGTTATGGTTTGGACTCTCTGATCAGCTCTTGTTATTCTTGCTTGGTGTGTTATCCTTGGAGAAAGGTGTGTCACCTTTGTTTGGCTATCCAGTCTAGGGTTTGCTTCCAGAATGATTCTCTGTCAAGGTTAAGGTGCTCGGGGGTGGCTTCGACCTATGGTTGGGTGACAATATTGCTATATTTTCTATGGTTAAATGATCACATCCATTATATTCTAACAAAAGGCTCCAACAAGAAGAGATGGTGCTTCTTTGGATAACTCATCAGCTTTAGCATTGAGTTCTCTAAGGATATAGCTAAAAGATAGCCATTCAAAAAGTTGGTAAGCCAATTTTATACCCCTCATGATAGGGGCCAACCAAATATTTTGAACATTGTGCTTTTGGCGTGCCCAATCTATGACCATTTTGGAATCCCCTAGGACCTGCAACTTCTTGACATCCTTTGTTTTTGCAACCTCTAGGAGGGACGACATAGCTACAATTTTTTCCTTATTGTTATTTCCAAAGCCTGGAGCATATCTAATGTGAATATAATGAGTGTTCTTTATGAACAGGACTACCCCTACTATGCAGACCGGAGGATTCCCTCGGCACACCCAGTCAAAATAGCCCCATGGGATCTCAAAATCAAGTTTGGGCATCATTGGATTCTTGTGCTTCTTCGTCTGCTCCAGATTTGAACTCCTCTGCTTGATTCAGTATGATGCTCGTTGTAAGTTTGGGGGGATAGCAATATCCCTAAATAGGCTTGAATTGAGAGCCCACCACAGGTTTGTAACCACTAGGCTTGGAAAACCTTTGAATTGGCTGACAGATTTATCAGATACCCATTCAAGAAAGTAATCTTCAAGGTTATCTTTATTCCAAGTAGCCTTAGCCTTCAATTTCTCCTGAATGGTCTTCATTACCTGAACTGCATAAGGACAAGAAATAAAAATATGAGATACAAAGTCTACATCATTTTAGCATAAAGCGCAACGACTGGGGCCAATCCATCCACATTTGACTCCATTTTTCCAAGTCAACAATTTATTATTTAAGGCCAACCATAAAGTGATTTTACATTTCAAGAGAGCATTGAACTTCCATAAGTATCCCCACCACCACTTTTTTGGACCCACATGCATGGCTTCCCTACAGGCTTTGTAACCCAGTTCAGTTATATACTCGTCTAGGATTTCTTCATCTAAAGAAATGAAATTAGTAAGAAGAAGTTCGATGTAGTGATTCCATTCTTCGACCAGTTCCCCTTCTAAGCCTAAGGAGTCTGTAGATTTCCACCCCTCTCTTCCTCTTAGCTGAGGCGTTGAGACCATAGCATCATTCGAAGATAGAACCCCCTTCCTGACCAAATCTTGGGAGAGATCTTCAGAAAATAGGAATTCATTGCCAACCCCAACCATGGATATTTCCCAATCTGAAGTTGCTTTCCATTACCAATCTTTCAAACAGTCCAATCACCCACTAGCAAGAAGGTTGTAACTATAGCTTTCCAAACAATCGAGCCTTTTGCTGATTTTTTGGGCAGCTTGAACCAGTGTACAATTGAAGAATTGGAAAGATATTTGGAGCATAAAAATCACGCCCATAAAGAGTTAATGTGCACCAATCTCCACAAACTACATCCAGCCAATGCCTAGGTAAAAGTGAAGATGTTCTTTAGACCCCACCTACCTAATTCCTTAGGGGAAACTAAAGACGACCATCTAGCTAAAGGAATGCCTCTAGTCTTTTATTGCCCCGACAACAAGTATTGAAAGCTAACCTTATGGATTCTAGATAGGATTCCTTTAGGAATCGTCGCTACAGAGGACCAATACATTGGAATACTTTCCAACACCGACTTATGTAACACTAGTCTACCTCCTCTAGAGAGAGGACGATTGACCCAAATCAATATTTTGGATTCGATCTTTTTGACAAGCCATTCCAAATCCGCAACTTTGTAGTTATCTGGTTTCAAAAAGAATCCCAAGTATTTAAAGCCGTCGTCCAAATTGCACCTAGGAGCATGGATAAGATCTGTGATCATTCATGATTCCTGGGTGGAGCATTGATGTAAAATGAGGCATGACTTGTCAAAGTTGATTGCCATCCCAGTAGCCATACAATAGAGATCAGGGATCTCTTTTAACCTTCTTATATCAGTGGATGATCCATAGGTGCTACATAAGATGTCGTCAACAAAAAGGTCCCCATCTAGACCAAGACCATTGTCAGAAAGGTCCACTTCACTCGATCATCAGCTTTAGATAGGTCAAGCTTCAAGATAGCCACATTTTCTTTCCTTTTCTTCACTAAGTGGAGAACTTCTTGAGCAATCGAGATGACATCATGGATTTTCCTGTTTTGAATAAAATTGAATTGTTCTTTAACTATTAAGTCGTTGAGGATGGGTTTTAGTCTTCTCGGTAAAATTTTGGCAATTAACTTATATATCACATTACAACATGATATTGCCCTGAAATCAGTGAAAGAAATCCCCCCCTGCTTTTTGGGAATAAGACATAGGAGGGTTGAATTGAACGAACCCAGAACCTTTCCACTCTTTTGGGATTCTTTTACAACCAACAGTAGATCTTTTTTCAGTAACTCGAAGAACCCAATAAAAAAGTCCATCGTGAACCCATCAGGGTCGGGGCTCTTTCCACGTTGCATAGAAGAGAGACAAGTTAAAACTCCAGACTCTGACACATCCTCTGTGAGACCTTTGTTCATGTCTTCGATAAAGACGTGTTGAAATTTGGTAACTCCATGTAATATCTCTCGAATGGGGCACCCTCCTCGTGCTTTGAAAAGGGACTGAAAATAACGAGCTCCAACTTATGCTTTGGTTGCAAAGGAGCTTACTATGATCCCTTCTTCGTTTTCAATTTCCCAAATCGTGTTAAGGCACCTGCGGGAGTTAGCGTTGTTAGCTTTTTAGCTAGGGAGGTACTCCGCATATGTGTCTTGTATGCGGAAGTTACCTTGTACCTACACTACTAGACACTTGACTTTGTAATGGGTTTTCATAAAGTTGTTATAAAGTGGTTCTTTTATTAAAGTGACTATTTAATGAAGTGTACCTTCTAATATTAAAGTGACTTTATTTCATAAAGTGCATTTATGTTATAAAGTGAAAAAGTACTTTAATATTTAAAGTGATTTATTTTGGAGGGAATGAATCATGACCCTTGATTTTGTAAAGACAAGATTAGATCTTGGCCATTAGATCTAGGGTTGGAGAAGGTGAAGGGTCACTTTCAGATTATAAGAGAATGCATTGGGTAGTGTGCAAGACACATTGAGGAGGAGATTGAGAGAGATTTCAGAGTAAGCTTGAGAGAGGAAAGAGGGCAGCAAGGAGAACACATTTTCCAAGAAGAATTTATGTTTTGTGAGTGTTGTAACTTTCTGTTGTTAGAGAGGTCGTACAGTACGGATCCGTACAGTCTATACGTTCTGTACAACAAAATGGAAATGCATGCAAATCGAGGTAGCTTGCTGCACAGATTTTGAGGCAGCCTTTTCAACGTTTTATGTTGATTGAGAGGGCAGTTTTCTATTGTTGTTAGTTGGCACAGATTTTGAGGTGCTGAAGAGGGCAAATCCGTACAGCAGTACAGATTTTGGGACAGTTTTGGGTGCTGCAAGGTATTTTTCTCTTGCTGAAAATTGTATTGTTGTTGTTGATATGTATTTTCCTGAAGCTGAATAATAAATCTCTCTCTCACACACACACATTGGGTTTTCCCTGGCATTGCCTAAATATCTGATTTTTTCTTAGTTGAATGGTTTCTATTAATTGTGTTTATTCCACTGCAAAATTGTTTAGCAATGTGTATTTCTGCTTATGGTTATTTCTGAATGTGGGTTTAGACATTTCAGAGTTCATAGAAGACAG
This sequence comes from Picea engelmannii, assembly GCA_009831015.1. Classification (NCBI taxonomy): domain Eukaryota; kingdom Viridiplantae; phylum Streptophyta; class Pinopsida; order Pinales; family Pinaceae; genus Picea; species Picea engelmannii. Next base: position 487,196 of record ML776788.1, read on the forward strand.
TTATCTCTAAGTTGTTAAGTGTATGACAGAATATTAGCTTGTTGATTTTGTCATTTAAATTCCTACGTGGTATCAGAGCTTGGGCTCTAGGTGATAGTGAGCAGTGAGATTTTTTGGCAAGTTTGAAGGGGGGGGATTTGTGATTGTTTTCCTTGAGCTGTGACAGGGAATATGGTTGCATGCATTAGATTTGAGGATTTGTTGGATGGCATTTCCAACTATTTGCAGTGGAAGGTTTGGATGTCAGTTGTTTTCAAGGAGAACAAGATTTGGAACTATGTCAGTTCTGTTGTTGTGGCTCCCACAACAGATCCCATTGCTTTGGATTTGCATGAGGTCAAGGAGGCCAAAGCTCAGAGGATTATTATGGATGGGGTGAAGGATCACCTTATCCCACACTTGGCTGAGAAGAAGACATCCCAAGAGATGTGGGATGCACTTAAGAACTTATTTTAGGTGAAGAATGAAAACCGGAAAATGGCCTTGAAGGATAAGTTGCATGATTCCAAGATGGGTAAGGAGGAGAGTGTGTCTTCTTATCTTACCCAGGTAGCTCAAGTGAAAGATGAGTTGGTTGTAGTTGGGGAGGTCATATCAGATCCAGAGTTGGTGAGGATAGCCTTAAAAGGCTTCACCAAGGAATGGGAAGTCTTTGTGAAGTGTGTGGTGGATCGTGAGCATCTTCCATATTGGAGCAAACTGTGGGACAATTTCATTCAAGAGGGGATCCGGGAAGGATCTCAGAGCAGTGGACAGAAGAAATATGGAGTTGATGAAAATGTTGTTCTTGTTGCAAATAGCAAGAAGAAATGAAGTTTCAGGAGGGACTTGAGTAAAGTCATATGTTATAGTTGTAACTAGTTGGGGCACCTTGCTTGTCATTGTCCTGAGAGGAAGAAGAAGAAGAAGAAGAAGGAACGGGAGGGGCCTGAGACAGCTGCTACAACAGCCATGGAGGAATTTGCTTCAAAGTATGACAAGGAATTTTCTTTGGTTACTCTAGTATCCAGTTTCGGTAGTGGAGGATTTGGGGGTGATTTCAGATGGATTGTGGATAGTGGAGCCTCTTTCCACATGACGAGAATCTGGCGAGTATTCCTTATTATCATCGAGACAAGTCTTGATCGGCTGGTGGAGAGTGAAGGTGGTAAGGCGCGAGTTGTACGTGGAGTTGGAAAGGTTAGATTCTGACTCTAGTATGGAGGATTCTTGGAGCTTGATGGAGTTCTCTTTGTTCCAGGGTTGAGGGTTAACTTGCTCGCAATGTCAGCCTTAGAGGATGATGGATATTGTACATTGTTCAAGAGAGGACATGTATTTATCTACAAGGAGGGAGCAGACCTAGTGGAACCACAGTTGATTGGTGATCAGGGGGACAGGTTGTATATGTTGTGAGGACAACCTTCGGGATATGATTCAGCGTCGAATGAGAAACAAGAGGCTCCTAAGACTACGGTGGGCCCAAGGATTTAGTCTTGCATTCCAAGAGAAGAGAGGGAGTCTCTTTTAAGCACCTGCAGGAGGCTCAACTGGTGTGATCGAACCGATGCTCATGGTGGAGTGTATTCTCCTAGGAGCTCAGGGTTTAGAGTAATTGTCATGAGAAGATCTTCTAGTTCAAGTTATGTGTAGGTGTTGAGGATGGCTCCAGGTTCGGAGGGAGTTCCTACTGAGCACAATGCGATGGGACCAGATGATGGAGATGGCATCATGTACATCCTTCGCTAAGACAGAGTGTTAGCTTTTTAGTTTAGGAGGTACTTCGCATATGTGTCTTGTATGGGAAAGTTACCTTGTACCTACACTACTAGACACTTGACTTTGTAATGGGTTTTTATAAAGTTGTGATAAAGTGGTTCTTTTATTAAAGTGACTATTTAATGAAGTGTACCTTCTAATATTAAAGTGACCTTATTTCATAAAGTGCACTTATGTTATAAAGTGAAAATGTACTTTAATATTTAAAGTGATTTATTTTGAAGGGAATGAATAATGACCCTTGATCTTGTAAAGGCAAGATTAGATCTTGGCCATTAGATCTAGGGTTGGAGAAAGTGAAGTGTCACTTTCAGATTATAAGAGAATGCATTGGGTAGTGTGCAAGACACATTGAGGAGATTGAGAGAGATTTTTTAGTACGTTTGAGAGAGAAAAGAGGGCAACGAGGAGGGCACATTTCCCAAGAAGAATTTATGTTTTGTGAGTGGTGTAAATTTATGTTGTTAGAGAGTTTGTACTGTACAGATCCGTACAGTCAGTACAGTCCATACAACATGTTGGGAGTGCATGCAAATTGAGGCAGCTTGTTGCATGGAGCCTTTTTTTATGCAGCCTTTTCAATGTTTTTTGTTGATGAAGAGGGCAGTTTTCTATTGTTGTTAGTTGGCATAGATTTCGAGGTGTTGAAGAGGGCATATCCGTACAACAGTACTGATTTTCTGGGAATGGAAATCGAAGCAAAATTTTGGGACAGTTTTGGGTGTTGCAAGGTATTTTTCTCTTGCTGGAAATTGTATTGTTGTTGTTGATATGTACTTTCTTGAAGCTGAATAATAAATCTCTCTCTCACATTAGGTTTCCCTGGCATTGCCTAAATATCTAAGTTTTTCTTAGTTGAATGGTTGTTGTTCATTGTGTTTATTCTGCTGCAAAATTGTGTAGCAATATGCATTTCTGCTTATGGTAATTTCTGAATGTGGGTTTAGACATTTCAGAGTTCATAGAAGACAGTTATCTCTAAGTTGTTAAGTGTATGACAAAATATTAGCTTATTGATTTTGTCATTAAATTTTCTACAAGCGTATTGATGGAAACACTTGAAAATATTGTCTCCAACCTTCAACCACAGAGCTCAGCACCTTAACCCCTAAGATTGCTCTTATAATTCTCGCAGAGAGTGTCTAGTGGCTTCTAATTCCTTGAGTAGCGCAATTTGAGTGTTGTCCATAGATCCCTCATCCAAAATCTGATAAAGATCCATAATTTTTTCTTTTGTTTCACATAATTGTCTCTTCTTATGAGGATTGCAGATTTTGAACCAATTTTTAATGGCTTTCTTAACCCTAACAAGGTTCTTAGAGAACTGGAACACCATCGACCAATCTCCAAAGGAGTCCAACGATTTCCAATAGCTTTTTACTGTGGACACAAAATCTTCTTCTTCCATCCAAAAGTGGTTGAATTTAAAAGGACTAGAGGGCAAGTCTGATTTCGGCTTAATCTAGAGGACTATCAACCTATGGTCAGAAAGCCCTCCTTTTCCCACCGATGAGTTTACTAAAAGCCCAGTTGACAAGAAGTCTTCTGAAGCAAGGAATCTATCCAACCTTTAAGAGACAACATCTTTTCCAGTTCGCAAATTGCACCAAGTGGGAACTAGCTTCACTGGATCAATATCCACCAGATGATGGACTTCCAAAAAATTGATAAAGAAGCCCCTTTGCGAGTCCATTCTAGGACAATCACCCCAAACTTCTCTTAGAGAGATGGTAAAGTTAAAGTCTCCCCCAACCACGGTGTAAGGGTCATTGAACGAACCTGCAGAAGCCAAACCCTCCTAGAAGGGGATTCTATTAGCATAGGGTCAATAAATGTTTAAAACTGAAAATGGAAAGCCAAAATCTTTGACTAACAATTTAATCGAGATTGTTGAACGAAAAAAAATTGAGGAAATAGCCTTGCACATAGGGCTCCATGAGTCCTCTCGACTGTCCTTCAACACCAATGGAACAAAACGACCAGTTCTTCAACCACGGCTCTAGAATACAACTAGTTTTAATTCTAGAGCATTTAGTTTCTTGAATAAGCAGAACATCGGGCTTGAGATTTTACAAAATCCTTTTGAGGGCTAGCTGTTTTTTGGGGCCCCCAAGCCCTTTCGCATTAAAAGATACGATGATCATTTTGGGGGACATTTCAAGGTTGTCCCCGCTCTAAGGACCCTGGTGATGGGTATTTGTTTCCCCTTTTGAATTTCCATGATAGCTTTTTCTTAATCCTTCAGTAAGTGGGATTTTCGACCCACGGGATTGGCTTGAATAGGGTTAGGGGCCAAACCACCCTGAGAAGGCATTATCACTGTCGACTTGTACTTGTGTCGGAGGGAGTAGGTTTTCTTGGGGGGGACTAGCACCACCCTTGCCACTTGGGAATGCCTTATCGAGAGGTCCTCTGGACAGAGGGGACTAAAAGGAAAGAGGGGCCCCTTTCATAGAAATCAAGGGCGAAGACACGGGAGGGGGTATAGAAAGAGGGTCAACGAGGACAGACGGGATAGAGATCAAGGAAGAGAGCTTCCTTCGAGGATCGGGTGAGCATCAAGGGCAGTGCAAGCATCATGAGAGGAGGACGAAGAAATTACAGAATGAGAAACAAGGAGAGAATCGCCTGAATTGACCAAGAATTTAGAGACGGAGGGGGGGGGAGGAGATTTCTTTACTTGAATGGTCTGAATCTTGAGTTGCATCCGGCTGAAGCGCCACCAACCCTGCAGAGACCGGAGGAGCGAACTGTCCTTCGATCGGAGGGTTCTTTGGGATAGAACTCTTAACTAGCACTCTGTCTTCCAGATTCTTTTTTTCCCAGACGTTGGGCATTTTTTTTATAAAAGGGGAGATCCTTGAGCATTAAGACTGAATATGCTCTATCTCATGGCATCCATAGCAGTGAAACGGGATCTTCCAATAGTTTATCTTCTAGTGCCAAACCCTATCTCTGAAAACCAGATCTAGGGAGCCAATCAATCTGTCTCTCACATTAACCTCGGTCTATATCCAAGCTCATCTTCTATCATCTTTGGATTCCCAGTTTGGCTTGAGCCCATCTAAGACTCTGAGCTTATTCCCAATGGCTTCGAATGCTTCTCTGGTACAAAACCCGATGGGGAGTCCCGATAATACGACCCAAACCCTCATAATGTTTACTGGCTCCTGCACAGGATAAAAATCAATGGTCCACTTTCGCAGAACCAGAACTGAAGGTCCCCAATCCCAATTCTTTTCCAAACGCACTCTATAGTCATCCATAGAACATAGGTTGAAACAAATCCATCCCCTTACCATGACGTGGAACTATATATCCTAACCACGACTGCCAATTCTTTTCTAGCCAGACCCTCAACAGAGTGTCTCCTACAACCTTCCCACAAAATCTCCCAACGAGGGTTCTATTTGTGTATCACATAACTTCCTCGACTTGAACATCCCAACCTACAATCATTTGGAACTTTCCAACCCTGGCTTTGATACAATTGATTTTTCGATTCGACCGAGCTATGGACCTTGACTCTGGGCCTTTCGTATCCAAGCCTGAGCTCTCTCTACCTGCCAACCTAATTCGAAGAAGGCGAAGATTGAGAAATGGCATTATTTTCGAAGTCCTCGAGAAAGTTGCCTTCATTAAAGGAGGGAATCAAACACAGATTTGACTCGGCTTTGCCAATTGGATCATTAATTCCATCTCCCTCGAAGTGCTCGACACATGTACCATGTGTGTTGGCTCGAGGCCTTCCCCGAAACTCGTCATCCATGCAAAAGCCCTGGAATGCAAATGAATCAATCCCATAGTCAAGGTTTTCCTCATCATCTAGATCCATTTCACACGACCTAAATCTCACTGACATGAGCCAGAGGCTGACAAGGACAAACAAGAAAGATCCTACCTGCAAAACACAGAAGTCAAGCATGAGACTAAACTTTGGTTGTCGGAGGAAGGGAGAGAGATTGATTGATTTTAATGACGTCCATGAGGCTAAACAACCTAAGGGACCAAGAGAATAACATCCATAACTCATCTTCACACTCTTTTAGATGTCGAATCTTATACTGTGAATCTTGACTAGAAGACTAGCAATTTGGTTGATCTTATCCTCGTCAAATAATTAGTGCATGTTGTCGACCTTTAAGTTGTTTTCATATTGATTGTTAATATCCTCGTAGGTTGCACATTCCGTGACAAAGTGCCACTTTGTCTCCACCACACCCTTATTGTAGAATATGCAAGTTCTCTCCTCCCAAACTTCCTTGGGTACCCTCCACCTACCGGTCTCACATCTAAGGTGATGTGAACCCGTCCTCAGTTGTGAAACTAACAACCTTGTTTTTTCTTTAATAATTGCCCCTAAATATGTTTTTTCACTATGGTCACAATTTGGGTTAAACTCCTTAATGTAGTATGTTTTTTTATGCCCATTGTGATTGGTCCACATGGCAGTCCAAAAATTTTCAATCACAAACTTTTTTATTTCTTTCTTGGTGTTAGGATATTCATGCAGCTTTATATTCCACTTACTCAACCACTTTTTATTTTGCTTCATCCAAGTTTTCTTCCTACAGTCTAACTCCTCCTCCATAGCTAACTTGGGCCAGCGTTGGTTATCCATGTTTTCCACCTTCTTTAATTAGCTTATTAATTTGGTTATCGTTGTCGCCTCCAACGAAAAAGTACCTGTTTCAGCTAAAAGAATCTCATACGAGATTGTGGCTTTAGCTTTGAGATTGCTAGTAATTAATTGCTTCTAAATTCTTTCTAGTTGTCTTCATTTGCAAGTTGACATGTTTCCCCATATTTCACAAACATAGAGATCAACCAGTGTAACCAGCAAACCAAAGAGCGTTTTTTTGGTTTTCCAATCTGAAAGTTCAACTTTTTTGCACCTATTTTGGAGTAAGTATGAGGCTCTCCATCCTCCCTATATCCTTTTTTCACCCTACAAGTCTCCCAACTAAGCTTATAGTGGAAGTCAATCCCAAGATATTTGTATTCTTTCACTATCTCCAATGGAATACCTTAGGAAAGAAAGATGATTTGTTTGTCTTTTCTATTTAAAGAAAAGATCATGATTTTGGTCTTGGTAATGTTCACTTGCATCCCTACCTTGTGACAAAAGTGTTATAAGGCCTTTAAATGTTCTCTTAATCCATGTGTTGTTTTTGAAATTAGAATAAGATCATTCGCGTATAAAAGTCGTTTCACCACATACCCTGCTAGATGGACACCTTCTCCATCTGTCTTGCTCAACTAGGCTTCCAACTTATCAATATATAAACCAAACAAAGTGGGAGATAGAGGACATCCCTGTTTAACACCAATATCACTACCAAAACATTCGGACATTCCTTCACTTGTTCTAATTTTAGAACTAACCTTCTCATAAAGTCTGTGAACTGCTGCTCTAGGGCCTTAGGCCCTCAGACCTGCAATTTCCTCATAACGGGAAAAGGGCTCCCTGTGGCCCAAGCCTGAGGCCCTCGATCCTGCGACCTAGGGCCAAAACTCCATGTGACCCCAAGCTATCGAAACCACAGACCAAAACCCGTGAAATGGATGAATAGAATCATTATCTTCACTAACATAAAGTTCAAACAAAAATGGAATCATTACCCTCAAAAGGTAATATTAATTAAATTAATAGAAACTCACCATAATAAATGGAGATATTACTTTGTATGTGCTGCAAACCCAAAAAATGGAATAAATTAAAAAACATTCCTCAATTTCATGAATCCAGTAAGACATCTGTGTGCAGAAATCACACTCCCATATTTGCACACCCGTGCCAGTCATAGCCACCGATCATAGCCAGTAGTTCTTGCCAGCAGTCATTGTCGAACATAAAGTTCAAACAAAAATGGAATCATTACCCTCAAAAGGTAATATTAATTAAATTAATAGAAACTCACCATAATAAATGGAGATATTACTTTGTATGTGCTGCAAACCCAAAAAATGGAATAAATTAAAAAACATTCCTCAATTTCATGAATCCAGTAAGACATCTGTGTGCAGAAATCACACTCCCATATTTGCACACCCGTGATGAAAGACAATGTTGTTTAAATGTTTTATGTTTTTAATTTTTTATAGGTATTTATTTTTATGAGTTTAATCCAAAATCTAGTCAAAAATTTAGAAAAATAGATGAAATTGAAGATTTCAGTGGTTGAAATTGCATATAACAGGTAACAGGTGCTCAAGGTTTTTAAAGACGCTGAATCTATTTATGAGTTAAAAACACAATTTAAACAAAATTGGAATTTCACCAAGAATTCCATTGTCAGATTCCGGTAATAGTCGGTGATGAAATATGAAATCTTGACAATTCAAGATAATTCCCTTTTCTGTATATTTAAATAAAACAGGTAAAATAATTGTTAATATATATATATATATGCCAACCAACCACGGAAGAAATTTGTAGCACTGTTTGCATTTAACAGCATGTAGTATTCATTGACAGTTGTATTGATCTGAAAATACAAAGACCGAATGGCAATGTTTGAATTACAGTATGAAAACTTTGCGCATGGGCTACAAATCTTATCACGGCACCTCTGTTCGCATTGGTGCCTGCCAGCAATGTAATCAGCGGGACTAACAGGTGAAGGAGCTTGGGCATAGAGTAATGTACAGAATCTGAAACAAGTGAACCGAAGTAGCAATGCTTGCACTCGAGATTTTGCCGAATATCAATATAAATGATAATGAACACATATATAGTATGTGAATAGTAATACAAGGATTTATGTGGAGAAGACCTCTTGGCGTATAAATACTCCACTGCCAATAGCAAATGATGACTTTTTATTTATGAAAAGGTTTGTGCTCAAAAGAAGGGTTTGACATCACATGACAAATGCTGACATCTATATGAGCTATACATGTCACTAAATCTGGAAATTTGTTACTTCATATTACTTCCTCTGCATTATATAAAAATTGTATGCATAGAACAGAACAACAATTCTCAGTTTAGGGTCACAACATGGATATTGTCAGTTTAGGGTCACAACTGGGAACAGAACAGCAATTTGTATGCATATTCTCAGTTTTCAGTCACAATATGCACCTACTGGTGATTCAGTCCACAAACTAGTTGAGTAAGACTAGTCTAAATGTTCTATATTTTTTTTACAATTTTGGGCAACCAACACTAGAATCCGGCGATACAATTGTTAGTGAAATCGCAGATTTTCATTTCTTAAATTGCATTTTTGAATGCATAAATGGATTTAGCACCCTGAAAAACCCCAGAGCACTCCGATTATGCAGATTTAACAACTGAAATCTGCAATTTCAACAATTTCTGGCTGGATTTCAGACAAAATTGGCCAGAAAATTTTGCCACAAATGGTGAAAAACATAGAATGTTTAGACTACATCGTTGAGTAATGAGAAGAGAAAGGGATTCAATTGACAATAACAGCAACAGCAAAATTTATGCATATAACAACATTTATGGTACTCCATAAACTAGTTGAGAGGAGATTGAGATTTAGTCCTTCTATGCACAAAACAACAGCATACCTATAACTCTCATGGGGTTTAGGACATTTAACCTTTTCAAGGTTTCAACAAGCAAGCAAGCACAAGTGGGCATTAACCTTATTTTCAAAAGAAATGCATTTTTTGGGATCTGCATGTGTGGGTGCATCAAGGCCACGGGAACGTTTCCCAGACAGATCTGGGTCATTTCCAACTGTAGGAGGCATTTCCAGGTGCAATCCAGGGAGACACGGTTCCATCTTCTCTGCCAAGAAGCTCTGGTATCACAAACACACGCATATTCAGGTCATGTTGGGAACTGCCATTATATTGCCATTATATGACGGATAATATGAATGACAGACCATAGAATCGCAAAATATGCAGAATATTAGTTTTTTTAAACTTCACATGTCAACATTGCAATGGAATTTGATTTGTGACACAACCAACAAATTTGAGATGGACTTCTTGAGTCAACAAATAGTATTCGGGCTCCTTGCAAATTTTTATCACCAACTCAAATTCAGATCTTCCATTCAATTTCTCAAATATGTTCCGATGGTTTATTGTATGCTGCATATACAAGGCCATTTTCACCTTGTTTGTGTCTTCTAACTCTTTTCAAAGCCATACTATGCTTCGGGCGTCTATGTTGTGGCATGCTTTCCAAATAACTGCAAAGACTTCTTAAAACGATTTTAGAATTTTCTCTGAAATTAAAGTACCTTCATAATGCCATGCACCTTTTACGAGGGTCAAATAGTAGTGAATACTGAAAAAAATGAACTGCGTCTATTTACTCTGAATCAATTGGGCATGTGGAACTAAAATACCAACAATTCACATGCCAAACAAATGAAAGATTAAATTAGTTACTTTGATATTCTCACCTTAGTGCACCAATATTTTCAATTCAGGTGGAAACATCCACAGCATCATCCATATCTGGACTGCAATTAAAATTGCTCATGGGATTTGCGGCTAATGCCAAGTTTGGATAGTAGATTTCATACGACAGGAAAACTGTTTTCAGAATGTTCATTTCTTCAACATTCATCACTAATAAAATGTAGTGCTCATTGGTAGCAACCAAATTGGGCAAGATGAACTTTCATATGGTTAAAATGTGCTTCTCTTGGTCCATGATTATTCTGCAGAATACCCATAGAAAAGAAACGATTGTGGCAAATAAAATTGTAGCATTGCATCAAGTGACAAACAAAATAAAAAATATTGTTTACTTTTTGCAATCTTCCCTTCACTGAACACTGTCAACAACGCATTAATCTCCAACACCAAAGAGATTCATAATGAATAGAAATGCAATTGCTTCAAAGACTGTTTTGTTAGGTATTCCTGAACATGAAGCCTTGCTAATACAAGCAAAGATGATAATTGTACAATAAGGTGGGTAGAGGAAATCCCCAAGCCAAGAAGAATGGCCATTATGGAAAGCCCCAGAACAAGAAAAATGGACCATTATGGTAATCCAAAGAACAAGAAAAATGACCATAATTATGATGACTGGACAACTGCATTTGCAATTTGGGGCAGTTGATCAGGTGAAATGGGCCAGTACCTTCCTTTCTAGAATCTAGATAGACATTCACCTAAAATCAAGTCAAACAAATGTTTAGAAATAGTTGAAATCAAAAAATTGCTTGCAAATCTGCAACCAGAACTGTGTTTGTTACCCACAGACTTTAGGCATTGAATTCGTAGCAATCCCAAAATTCTTACTCAAAAACGGTAGGCTAGGCTAGTTTATATATTTAATCTAGTTATCGGCTGAGTAACCTGTGCAGAAGATTAATGTCACAGACAAATTCACTTGAATCAACAAATTCATGGAAGCATAACAGAGAAAAAAATAGGAACAAAGTTAAAAATGCATACCACTATTAAGAGCAGATTTTTTTATCTTGCCAGTGTCCATGGCTCCTTCAAGTTGTGGAAAGATAAAGGCCACATCAGTCTTCTTGAAGAATCTCAAAAGGTCCTTTACTTCTCTATATCTGCACGACATGGAATCCCATTAGAATAAAAAACGTATTCCCCGGATTCAACAGCAAAGAAAGAACACATGCATCAGTGATATGTATGCAAGAAGAACTCTGATGTATCCTTACCTGGCCCTTGGCTTAGACACATTTTTTATCATGCTCTTTGCTGTAGATTTTGCTTGCAACTGACTTGTCATCTCTATATCATGATGGTTCATCTTCTGCAGCTGTTCAGCATTAATGACAATGGGGCTTACTTGCTCCTGTTGATGAAAACCGAATAGTGAAAAATCAAAACATAGTACATATGTTTCTCCTAAATAAACTATATTTAAAGTTTATGAATGACTGAAGTGCTTACATATGACAGCTGAAACAAATCAAGAATGGATGCCAAAGACTGTCGTGACAAGCCTGAAGCTTTTTCTCAATCAAGTCACGTTTTTTTTTATTGGCAATATCTCTTCCCAAATCTGGAAGGTGATCATGCATTCTTAACCTGTTTTTACTGTCCAGTTCCACAAGACCTTTAATCTCTAGATTCCAAAGCCCCATAGTAGCTTTCCACCCTAATCCATTCCATGTTCTTATGGCCATATCCTTGTCTTTTAATAACTAATTTTAAGTCTCATGCATATCTTGGTGCAAACTTGTTCACATCTATCCAACTCATCTTCCCACTGAGATTTGTCATTTTCTCCACAAAGTAGTTTCCCAGCCACTTTCAGAGATAAGGGCAATCCATCACAAGGCATTAAGAACTCATCTAAAAGATATTAATCTTTGCAGTAGATGAAGCTGAAAGAAGACATGATTCTTATGGCCATATCCTTGTCTTCTCATAACTAATTTTAAGTCTCTTACATATCTCATAACTAATTTTCAGTCGCTTACATATCTCAATGAGAACTTTTACTTGCTGAAACCTATTCAATTGGTCTTCTCAATAAGATTTGCCATTGATCATTTTCTCCACATAGGAATGCCCAACCACTTTCAATGATAAAGGCAATCCATAACAGGCTGATAAGAACTCATCTACCAGATCTTCAAATCTCTGCAATGAAGACATACTTGTCAAAAGAGTAACCAAAATTAAGTTATTTGAGAGGACATCCTACATTGATAAAAATGCATCCAGTTTGATCAACATGATTTACATTCATTTAAAATTATGAAAACGTGAACAGATTTGAGATGTTTCTAAGCATCTCTATACCTTCATCAATATGATCTATTTGTCAATCCAACTAAATCAAGCCTTAAAGAAGCAAACAGAATCCACAGTAATCTAAAAGTTTCTAGTTGAAGAGTTAATTTCATGGGCGTTGTCTTTACTACTCCACCAAACCCACGATCCGCTTTCCAACTTTGTTGATTCTGCAATAACATTGTTTTCAATATCATCTAACTTTCCATCACTGGATCCAAACCAGTGGAACATTTGGCCACATTGAAGGATCATCTTTCACCCTTTATACAGGATGCATTGAACAGCCCTATCCTTAAACTTCACCTGTCATCGGTTGCACTGAACCAAACAAACATTCCTAAAGTATTTGTGCCTAGAAAAGTGCAGTACTCAAAAATACAACCTAACCCAATAAATGATAAAACAAGTTTAGTGCTTAATAAATAACGGGTTAAGACAGATCTATGCTAATGTATATCCATACAACCATCGTGGATCCATGATAACCATAAAACCTTTAAAAACCCAAAGTTTGCAGTTATAAAGCATAATAAATCGGGGGTTAATAGAGATCTATGCTAGTGTGTATCAATCCAACTTAAAAATAATAATAAAACAGTGAAGGGCTAACCCATTACGCACCTTGAGCTTGAAACCACTTAAAAATGAAACATGAAAGAGACCTCTTCTCCAATATTCAAGTGTATAGCCTATCTTCTCTTCTTTTCGTGAATTTACAGTGCTTGAATGTACAATCCATCCTTGTCTGCTTGCCGACTATCAAAAGGTTTGACATCGTAGAAAACGGGAATAATAATAGTCAGCTGCTAGAACATGAGGAGGAGCTCATTCATACACCATTTTGATTCGGCACACCTAGAAAAGAAAATGGCTATATGAACGGAGGCACTGGCAACAACGCCTTTTAGATGGAATAAAAGACAGCTGTAGGGGAGGCCTGCGAACGTGTTCTTGACATCTGGGCCGCGACGATAGCAATTGTTGGTGTTATGGGTATATGCAGCGGTGGAGGTTGAGGCGGAGGCAGACTAAGCGCCAATCGTAGATGCATGATGGTAACTAGGAGGAAATGGCCTCCTTTCAATTTCGATTTCAGCCTGGTTTTGGGCAAACAAGGATATAGTTGGTGTGCCATGGTCGATTGGATCCAAACAAGGTAGGGGATTGAAAAGATTTCGATACAACGCGAATAAGGAGACGGGAGATCAGGCGGAGCTTCCGAGAAATTCTAGGGTTAGAATATCATGAAAGGGAAAGTGGGTTTTATATATTTATAGACGCCTCGTGAGTTGAATGATCCTACAAAGAAATCGCAACCCTCGCGTGGTTCAATGGTCATCCAAAGAGTTCAGAGGGCATTGTATCGAGAATTATTTGTTACACAAATATACATTCGACTTCGTTGTTCTTTTACCACGATCGGGGCTTGGGTTTGAATGAAGTGTGTAAATTTCAAGGTGTAATCATAATAAGTAGAGCGTATTTTCTTTTTAATGAATGGCATGATCTGAAAGTTTTATATTTAAATAAATATTAAGCATTTTATTATTTCTAAATGGATGATAATATGATATTATATAAATACAATGTGTGTTAAATTTGAGCTAAAAAAAAATAAATTTAGATATTTGATTAATAATTTTAAATTTAAATGAATATTTATTCAAACATAAAAAAAATTATAAATTTGAATCTAACATTTGGATTATAAAAATTAGAAAGTTTAGTCCATATTTGTATACTAAAAACATAAGTATTGTTCGGCAACAACAAGGAATGGGTGTGGCTCCAACATTGAGAGCCCAACTATCTCTTAATGATTCCTTGGTCAGCATTATGGATGAGAAGTTGGTTCATGGGCATAGTTAATGATATTGGGTTACTTCATTCTAACGTTGATTGTCCTAAAAAAAGCAACATAAGTGGGTTGCAAAGATGTTAGTGTATGATTATGAGATTGTCTACAAGAAGGAAAAAGAGAATTAAGCAATAGATGCACTTTCTAGGAAAGAAGATGGCAAGATTATACTTAATGCACTCTCTTGTTGCAACTTTCTTGGGTGGAAGCAACACGTCTAAAATGGCAACAAGACCCTCCTATCCAACAACTAATCCCATATATACAACATGATCCAGATGATCCGGATTTGATTGAGATTGAAATGAAAGAACACACAATATTGTACATGGAACAAAAGATATAGAATCAAAAGCAAAGTATTACAATGAAAACCAAATTATGTTAATGAATCTAACGATAAAAACACTACAATCTACATATCAATACATAGTGTCTATAATGGTAGTATCTTGCCCCTGAGAAGAGATGTGATGACTACATGCTCATTCACAAAAATCACCTAACAAGGAGGAATGCTCCTTATATTACAATATGATGTATAGGGTGATGGAATGATTGTGCTCTCTAAGGGTTGTTTAGAGTTATAGCATTTATTTTTTCATTGAAGGGGCATGGTCGCCCGATCAAGTTGCAGTCATTGGTTCATAAGGCTAGTGTGGGTACTATGGGTTCCTCATAGCCTGAAATATATGTCATTATGTTGGAAGCGATGACTAGTCTAGAGAGTGATCATGGCTTCCAGAAAAAATTTAGAAGGTTTATCATGAGGTAATGACTCCCCTCCTCATATTATTTTTTCTAAATTTGAATATAATTATTCAAATTATTAGTTTAAGGGGGCTCCATTCTAGTGTATTTTGTCATGAGGGTGCCTCTTGAGGCAGTGATTTAGGGATGAATCAAGGAGGTCTGGTAGCCACATCGTTGGCATGATACCCACACCCACAACCTAATTAAAGGCTTTTTTTTTGTTTTAGTTTAATAACTCAACCCATGTGATGGAAATCCTACATCGTGGCCCTTAGTCTATAAGAACACTTAGGTTGTCTTCTTTAGTTGGTCACATGACTTTTTCACTACTAAAACCACATAGTTTTCCTACCTAGTATGGGTTGAATATCTGGACCTCTCAATGCAATTATGGCCAGCCCTATAATGTATCTTCTAACCCCTCGATGGATTTGATTTACCATGAACCTAAGTGGTTCTTCAACCCTAAGGCCCATCATGACGTTTGTGCTAAGGTAAACCTTTCAAAAGACCTTGAGGAATTTATGCCTATCCAAGTAGGGGATAGGGTTATAAGGCGATTGGTATCCTATGTCAACTTGCCTAATACCTACTTTTGATGTCAAAGCCTAGACTACCATAACCAATATTGGTTCTGCCAAAAATGAAGCCCATAAAGCTTTGGCCTCTAAAACTCCAACATCAACTAGACCCAACACATCGTCAACTATTGCAGTGAATAAACCTTCTTTAGGATTGACCCAACCAAGAATGGTATTCATCGAGCTCAATCTCCTCCATCACTAATATGTTCTTTGGGAAAAGAAACTGTAAATGGGGCTAGTGGCCAAGTTAAATGATCAAAACAAACCACTCTTGGAGATTGGTTTCTCTAATCATCAACTATTTTGGCATTCTTTGACACCTTGAAGTTAATAAGTTGAAGATGCATGATGCCATTGGTTTATTGCTAAAAGTGACCCCAAAAGGAAACATATTGTTCACTTTGCCAACTATTGTATTAATCAATGGGATAAATGTTCTTTGTTTGTAAGAATTTGAAATCACAATTTTCATCATGTGTATGGCTTTGGACATTATATGGTTTGGAGCTCATCATATCTTCTATGAGCATGTTAAAGGAAAAAGGGGTGTTATTGTGTTGGTTTTCCTTCGCTTAGTTGAAGTAATGGTGGACTAGGTAGTTGACCCCTCTCAAAAACTCATTTCATTGTCACTTAATCTAAACAGTTGACTCCCAATTCTAGTCAATATCGACTATGCCTCTAATGATTAAGGGGAGCATCCATCCTTCTAGCGTTGGCTAGTAGATGAATTGCTTGATGCACCATGGCTCATTTGTGTATAATTTAACATGGTTAAATGTTGGGAAGACAAACAAGGGGCATCACCTACCTAGTTACTAGTTGTGGAAAAATAAGATTGTTTTGCTTTAAACATTGATATGGGGAAGACAAATAAGGGGCATCACCTACGTAGCTACTAGTTGTGGGAAAGTAAGATTGTTTTGCTTTAAACATTGATATGGGGAAGACAAACAAGGGGCATCACCTACCTAGCTACTAGTTGTGGGAAAATAAGATTTTTTGCTTTAAACATTGATATGGGCTTAATGACTCCAACTGTAATCAATGGTAGAGATTTATCAATTGGGGATGTGGTCCACTTTATACCAATTTTAGAAAGGGACCAAAGTGTATTTATCAGTGGCTCAATTCAACCCTTCTTTCTTATAAGAAATTGTTTTACTTTGACTCTAATGGGTGTAGGCTTGTCCATGTTAAAAACACCACTACTCTATCAAACCATTAACATGCCTAATTTTCTATCTCCTAGGGATCCTAAATGATATACTTACCAAGAAATCGATATATCATGAATGTCTCCCTATCAATTTTTAAGCATTTAATTTCAGATCTGGAAATTACTTCCAAGTGACCTCAAACAGTAAATTAGGGTTGTTATCACTAAATAATTTTACACTGAAATTATGACAGAAAAATATAGCGGAAGCACAAAGATCAAAGAGAAATCATCCATACACAAGAGACACGAATTTTTGTTTAGTAAGATTGAGAATTTATGAGGACAAAAACTAATCCTCTCAACAAATAACAACTTCAACAAACTTCCGAAAAAAACTTCCAACTTACAAATTTTCCTAAAACCCTTAGTTGTTATCACATTCATATGACTGACAACACCATTGTACGAATAATGTGCCAGCCCTATTGTACAGTTTTCATGTGTCATAGAACCTGCAATAAATGTGTCGTACATATTCACACGTGTGGTTGTTTTTGTTTCTCTCACAAGTGCAAATGTCTCCCTCACACCTGCGGCCTGTCTCCTCTCACCTGCGACCTATCCTTTCTTGGCTGAAAGAATGAGAGAGAAAGTCCAAAAACCCTATATCGGATTTTCCCAAGTGAAGAATTTCCTTACTGAATTTGCCTTCCCAATCTCCTTGGAAAGAATGCTCACTCACTCATGCCAAATACATGATGTCACAATGAGATCTGTGGTGCCTCCTCATATTTTCTCTTCTTTTATAGGAGTCTAAGAGTGAGTTTAGGAGCCCCTTATAAACTCAACTTTAAATTAGAATTATGTATTCCTCCATGTGGGTGTGAAGACCCAACAACAACAATTCCAAGCCCCAACTCCATACAAAAGGAGTTTTCACAAAATAAAAATGCAAAGTGAGTGCCAACAAAGATTCCCACATGCCCGACATCAAGGCCAATGTGAGAATACCTACCCAATGCTACAAAAACGTCAACACTCCCTCTTAGCAAGGGAGGTATTCTCCACCACTCATGGCTTGTCTCTAAAGTATAAAAACTTCCCCTTCACTAGAGGTTTGGTGAGAATATCTGCAATCTGCACATTTGTGGAAATGTATTGGAGCTTCATCGCTCCCTTCTACACCTTGTCTCTGATGAAGTGGTATATGATCTCAATGTGTTTCAACCTGTCATGAAACACTGGATTCTCTGATAGTTTGACACAACTCTAATTGTCGCAGTAAATCATCATAGGCTCCAACACCTGACCAGATAACCCTGCAAGAAGCTTGTGAAGCCAAATAGCCTCACAACTCACCAAATCGGTTGCCATATACTTTGCCTCTGCTGAACCGAGTGCCACAGAAGTATATTTCCTATTGAACCAAGAAATCACTGTTGATCTCAGACTGAAACAGCCACCATAAGTGCTCTTCCTGTCAAATGCACTACCTTCCCATTTTGAATCTAAATATCCATGCAACCTTGCTCCATCACCCCCTATATATCTCAGACCAAATCAAACTATACTATGAAGGTACCTCAACACATGCCTCGCTACTACCAAATGCACCTGCCTCGGCTCAACCATGAACTAGTTGAAGGTGTTCACAACAAAGAAAATATACAGCCCGGTGTTGACCAAATACATCAACAAACCAATCAACTTCTTATACATCATGGGATCCACCAAATCTCAATCTGAAGACCCCAGCTTCTTTGGATTGGTGATCATAGGTGTAGTCATGGAATTATAGTCCATCATCCCGAACCTCCTTAGTATCTCAACTACATACTTCCCATGTTCGAGGAAGATCTCGCCCGGTTGTTGCCACACCTCTAATCCCAAGAAATATTGCATCAATTCAATATCCTTCATCTCGAACTTCAAAGCCAAATCCCTCTTGCAACTAGCAAAGAGCTTCTCTGCTCATGTGAGGAGTAGATGATCAACATACAACACCAGTATAAGAGGATCCTCACCAACCTGTATGAGATATAGGTTAGGATCCACTTCACTCTCGGTGAAGCCCATGCTCTGCAAATACAGGTTGATCCTTGAGTACCATGCCCTGGAGGATTGCTTGAGTTCGTACAAATATTTCTTCAATATGCAAACATGGGACTCCCTCCCATGCACCTCAAAGCCTTGAGGTTTCTCTATGTATGCCTCCTCCTCAATCACACCATTGAGGAAAGTTGTATTCCCATCCATCTGATGTATCCTCCACCCCATAATCGAAGCAAGAGAAATAACAACCCCAATGAAGTATACTTGGTGACTAGAGCAAAAGTCTCCTCGTAGTCCACTCCCTCTTTTTGGGAGAACCCTATCACCATGAAGCTCACCATGTTCTTCTTGATGCTACCATCTGCAGCATGCTTGAGCTTATAAATCCACTTGGAAGTCACCATAGACTTCCCTCATGGTCTCATAACTATGTCCCACACATCATTCTTCATGATGGATTGATACTCCTCCATCATGGCATCCTTCCAAACATGTTGTTTTGATGCCTCCTCGAAACTGAAAGGCTCGGAATCAATGATGCTACTCATAAGGGTCACATAGCTTGAAAACCTTTGTGGAGGTCTTCTCTCCCTGAAAGTGACCCTGGGCGTTGCATGCCTCTCTGCATCTCTCAAAGTATCATGAAGCCATTTGGGCCTCATGTCCTCATCATTACAAGGGTCCATTGGATCTAGTGACTCCTTTGACTCCTCCTCTTGGTATGAAGGCTAAACCCCTATACTGGATGGACCTATACTCTTCTGGACCTTTGAATCCTCTTTCTCCTCACCACATGTCTCTGTTGTGGCCTCTTGGGACATTTTGAAATCCAACTCCTCCTCAAACCTGACATCCCTACTAACCTCAATCTGTCATTATCCTAGAATGTAGATCCAGTAGGCCTTTGAAGTCTCATTGTATCCCACAAACATGCACTTAATTCTAGAAGGTTCTAACTTTGTCCTCTTCTCCTTAGGAACATGGATGTAAATTGGACAACCAAATATCCTCAAATGCCCTATCTCTATTCTCACTCCTGTCAATGCCTCCTCAAGAGTCTTGTCCTCCAAGATCCTATGAGGATTCTTGTTTTGAACATAGACTATCATGTTACACGTCTCTTCCCAACGCAACATAGGTAGATCCCGGTCATGCAACATCGCCTTAGCAGCCTCAACTATGGTCTGATTCTTCCTCTACGCAACCCCATTATGTTGTGGGTTGAAAGGCACTGTCAACTCCCTCTTGATCCCTGCCTCCTTGCAGAAATACTTGAATTCATTGGAGGTATACTCACCCTCGTTATCTGACCTCAAGACCTTGATCTTCTTCCCTGTTTGATTTTCCACTTGAGCCACAAACTCCTTGAATCGACTGAAGACCTCGTCCTTGGTCTTCATGAAGAAGATCCACGTCCTCCTAGAATAATCATCAATGAAGTTCACATAGTATAGGTAACCAATTTAAGATGGCATTGACATTGGTCCACACACATCTGAATGTACTGGATCCAAGATCCCCTTGGACCTACTATCATTGCTTGGAAAAGTAGCCTTGGTATTCTTACCAAGTGCACAACCTCTGCATACACCCTAGTGTTCTACTCCAAACTCTGGAAGACCTGTAACCATCCTCCTAAACACTGCAAAATCCCTATAATGCAAGTTTCCCAATCTCATGTGGTCGCATAGACTATCATTTTTATGTACCAAGGTTTGGGTTGGTTGTCCAGTCAAACTGTAAAGACTACCATCACGAGCACTAATGACCTCTACCAAGTCAATGCTCGGTCCTCTTATCCATGCAAGAACCTATCCACCTGAGAATTCCAATGCATACCCTCTGTCCTCCATGGTTGAGATATAAAGTAGGTTTTTCTTCAATCTCGGTACATACAACATATCACTCATCCTGAGAGGCTTCCTAGACTCCAGTTGAAACAAAGTTGTCCCAACTCCCTTGATGGCATACTTGGCATCATCACCAAGCTCCACCTGCAATCTTGAGTCCTCCTCTGACAAACTAGCGAGTGACTCTTGTGATCCTATCATATGATGAGAAACTCCACTATCCACCAACCAAGTCTCACTACCATAAATTGTACTAGAAAGGGCAGAGACCAATAAGAAATCCCTTTGAAGCCTGTCTGCAACCTCATCAACCTATGTTGATGATGCATGTTGCTTCCCTTTCCCTTTCTTTTGTTGTGGACACTTTAAAGCATAGTGGTTGTTAGGTTCCAATTGATGATGTCAATCAGAGTTTATTTAATGTCAACCCGGGAAGGTAAACTTAGAAGCGCTACCTAAAATATATAGATCTAGAAAGATTCCTAATATGTTCGAGATCTTAAAGTTCCCTTACAAGAACATATTCATCAAAATCTCTTTCAACAACTAATCAAACCTAGATCTAACTGATCCGTAGGATCTTTTAATGACTTATGGTTGAGTTTTAATTTTGCATGCGTTAATTAACCATTTGAGAAACTTAGTGAAAGAATGAGGAAAGAATAGGAATTATAACAGCCATATACACATATGCAGATCTGAAATGAAATAATAGACAACAAACCATAACACGCAAATTGATAATGGAGTTCGACACAACTTTGCCTACGTCTCCGGGCCTTTTTCTTTGTGGGGGAGGCTTCTTTATTTCTGCTCAAAATCTCAAAAATACATTGCTGCAATGCCAAATGGCTACAAGACTGATCTGGTCATGTTCGTCCAGATCTCAAGAACCCTGCAAAGAAAACGGCACGCAAAACGGACGTCCGGAGCTCCCAGAAATGGTCCAACAACGTCTCCTCCTCAAAAGCTTATCTGCATCAAAATGGCTTTAGCTTGGTTTCCCTTCAGTATAACTCTGTTCTGGCTGCTCTAATGGCTTCAGAGCGTCCAAAAACCCCTATCTGGGCTCTTTCGGCACCTCAATCGGTCGAAAAACAAAGAAGTTAGGCCTCCTGGAAGTCTTTCCCTTCAAGGTTGTTGTCATTGGTTCTACAATACGCACCCTTGTTTCATAAACCTGGCACACACGCTTATTTAAGCGCAAAAACCTGGCATCGGGCGCAAACACGCCAACGGTGCAAACCATAGGACGATTAGGGCGCCTCCATCCCCTAACCGCCTAGCACTCAGGCACATGAAGGTCCATAAGACCTCGGGCTAGTGCAAAAAGGGCTAACCATTTTATAAGGGCTAATGAAACGGTGACAAGTGGCGGGTCGTTTGAAACCGTTCAAACCGCACACCAACCATTATATTGGGGTCATATGACATATAGAGTGCGTGACCAGGGGCTCCATTTGGATTACACTCCCGCGCATATGGTAATGGTCATATACATCGTAAATGAGACCGGGGCTGGATCCGTTTCAAACCATATTTAAAAAACAACCGTGTGCACAATATATTATAACCGTGGTCATATGCAATAGCGCAGGACCGTGGGTCGGGGCTAAGCCCCGGCCCGACCCCCCGCCATTTAACACAATATGCAAATTCAAATATAATAAAACTCACATATATAATAAGTCAGAACCGGTGGTCCGTTGGTCGGACGGTCCTTGCGAAGGCGCTATGTAGAGGGGAGGTCCGGGGGTCGAACCCCACAGACTCCAATATAATTTTTCATAACAAACCAACAACCAATACCGGGGTGCCACGTGGTAGCCCACGACTGGGCCACGTGGCACCTTAACCACCAACCACAAATTGACATGCGTCAATCGCTAATTGGCCACGCGCCTGCCACCGTACGTCTACCACGTCAACCTATACGTCTGCCCTGTCAGCCTGCCACGTCAGCTGCTGACGTCATCCATGCCACGTGTCACCCTTACAATGGTGACACGTGTCACCTCTGGATTGGTCCAACTGGCTGTCCGTACGTCCAAATCTGCTTGACACGTGTCGCCTCCTGGAGCTGCCATGTGTCACCTTCTGGGATTGCCACGTTAGTTGTACGGACCGTACGATCTGCACAATCAGCATAACACGTGGACTGTACGGACTGTACAGTCATCCCCCCTTTTTTACATGTTTGACTTTTCGGACAGAACACGATATCTTCTCCATACGGTGTCCGTTTGACAAAGTAAATATACCACCGGAATCAGGAAGACGAGACAGACGCAATGGCACAGGTTTCGTCGCATTCCGAGCACTTTCATTTTTGAGCATTTTTCAAGCCCTGTTAGGCTTCTGGATCTGATTTCGGATCACTAACAATTGTCAAGACCCTAAGGTTCTCTTACAAGAACACCTGAATTTTAGGATCTCCTCCAATATTAGAACATTTAACAAAACTTAAAAGCTGAAATGAAACAAACCTAAATCTAATAATTGTCTGAGATCTTATGGTTCTCTTACAAAAACACTTTCAAATAAGATCCTTCCAGTATTAGATCATTTAACAAAACTTTAAAAGCTGAAATCAAACAAAAACATAAATTAAGTTATACCTAAAATAAGCAAATCAGCATGCAAGTGAGGCCATGGGGGCCCTCCATAACTCCACAAGCACACCACTTTAAAGGAGACTCAGATGTAGAAGCAAAATCGAAGTATGATTCTTTATTTCAAAATCTCCAAAAACCAACTCTAAGATTACAACTCTCTCTGATTCTAAGATTACAAGCTTCAAATTACAAATGGAGGAGATTGTACTCCTATTTATACAATGGGATGAGTAACAAACTCATAATGATCATCCACTAATCTCTCTTTAGTTCCATACATCTCTCAACCATCTAGACACATAACCCTCTTTTGTCCTTGATCTTCTCCATGAGATCATGATCTCTTATCTTATCAAATTCGAATTTGATCATTCAAGGCCACATAAAGGTGTCTTGGAAGCTTCCTTGGCACCTACACGTGTCACAAAAACAATCCACTTTCCATATATGAAGTAAAATATATTATTTTCTAATTTTTAATCAAGAATTTCTCTTAAAAATGCTTGAAAATAAATAATGTTTGGAAAATATAAATGAGACCCATTAATGGTGAATAATAGGGAAAATGAAGTGACATGGTAGTGAATAATGAGTGATGAAATGGAAGCATAGGTGAAAAATATATGGTAATGAGTGATATTTGTATGACATTTTTGGAGCCCAACAGTGGCCTTGCTTATGACAAGAAAAATACTCAATCTTTCTAAGGTCCTTCTTCTTCCATTGCTTTGGAGATGCCTCTCTCCTCGTAGAACCTTTTCCTCTGCCCTTTCTAGTGTGAACAACTAGGGCTTGGTTCTCATCATCGTTACCTCTCTGGCTGGCATTCTTGGACTCTATCCGAGCCTCCTCTTGGATGCAATCGATCCATAGTCTGTCAAATGGTGGCAACTACTCTTCTCTCATGCACAAATCCCCTACATAAATGGTTCCCAAGACTCAGGAAAACCACTCAATGCTACATTCACCAACTCTGTGTCATCAATTGCCTCATCAATAGCTACAAGTTGATCATGGATCTGAATGATCCTCATGAGGTAGCTAGCAATTGTATCTAACTTGGACATCTCAATAGATTAGAGCTTATGCCTCAAAATCAACTTCCAATTTGTATTCTCGCTCTGGTACAAGCCCAAAGCATCATACATATCCTTTGTTGGCTTCTTCTAGGAAATATGAGGAATCAAGTGATCCTTCATAGAATCTAACAACACCCAATTAGCCTTCACTTCCTTCTTCCTACGAGCTGTCAATTCTTGTGGGTCATTATGATCCGAAATCACCATCTCATTGTAATCTTTGAGATCATTCTCTTCTAAGAGAAAAAGAATCCTAGCCTTCCAGGCCCGAAAGTTTGTGGCACCCTCCAACCTGTCCTCAACTCTAAGAGTGCCCACAATTGTAACACAAATATGCAACCACTTGTGTCTCAAGAAGATGAATTTTCTCTCTCTAGAGCCTATGCTCTGATACCATGACAATTTTTAAGCATTTAATGTATTCAATTTCAGATCTGAAAATTACTTCCAAGTGGCCTCAAACAATAAACTAGGGTTGTTATCTCTGAATAATTTTACACTGAAATTATGACAGAAAATAATAGCAAAAGCACAAAGATCGGAGAGAGATCATCCATACACAAGAGACACAAATTTATGTTCAATAAATTTTTCAAAATGAGAATTTATGAGGACAAAAACCAATCCTCTCAGCAAATTACAACTTCAGCAAAATTTCGAAAAACTTCCAACTTACGAATCTGCCTGAAACCCTTAGTTGATGTCACAATCGTACGACTAATGTCGCGATTGTATGAATCTTGCGTTAACCCTGTTGTACGGTCTGCACGTGTCGTACGACTTGCAATAAATGCACCATATGGATTCACACATGCGATTGTTTCTGCTACTCTCACACGTGTGGCATGTCCTTCCTCACATGTGTGACCTGTCCTTTATTGGCTAAAAGAATGAGAGAGAAAGTCCATAAACCCTTGATCATATTTTCCTAAGTGAAGAATTTCCTTGTTGAAATTTGCCTCCCCAATCTCCTTGGCAAGAGTGCTCACTCACCCATGCCAAACACATGATGTCATAATGAGATGTATGGTGCCTCCTCACCTTGTCTCTCATTTTATAGGATTCTAAGAGTTATTTTATGAGCCCCTTCTAAACTAAACATTAAATTAGAATTGTTTATTCCTCCATGTGGGTGTGAAGCCCTAACAACAACAATTCCAAGCCCCAACTCCATACAAAAGGGGTTTACAAAAAATAAAAAAGTAATATGAGTGCCAACAAAGATTCCCACATGCCCGACACCAAAACCAATGTGAGAATACATGCCTGATGCTACAAAAACATCAGCACTCCCATATTTAGAGCTAAGGCTACTTAACATGCATTTTGAATCTGTGGAATATAATCCCCTAACCTCGTGGTGATACGAGTTGGCTTGTCTAGCGAGAAGATACCATTTCTAGGATTGTTGCCTTCATGTGAGGCTATCGACGGTAGATTGCTAATATTATAAAATATGTAGCAAGGTTGTTTGAGATGAATTGGAGGTAATCATGTGAGCCTTGCAATGACCCCCCCCCCCAATTAAGCAAAATAGGTTCATGTAGCTAGACTACACCATATTTTCTACTTTGACAAGACTTGCCAAGATAAAGGTGCACAATTGAGAGTTCAACTTCATTGGATTAATACTGGTGACAGGGCCACCAAATCCTTCTTTAAAGCTCTCACCACCAAGGAGGCCAATGAGAACAACTATGATTTGAATACAATATAGATTCAAACTACTTGCCAATGGGATATTGAGAATGGAAATTTTGTTGCTCACTACAAGATGGTATTCCAAAACCAAGGCCTAACGAAATAAAGGTGGTCTACCATGCAAATATGTTTGCACTTAATCCTTTACCAGTCTCTAAAGAACAAAATAGGCCATGTGACCTAACCTTATCTCTTATTGAGCTAGGGACAACCCTCCATGAAATAGTTGATGATAAGGCACTTGGTGTCGATTGTTTCCCCTATGTAATATCCCAACTTTGGCCCTTGGATGTCATTAGATCAAATTATATAAAAATTGTAAATAAGTTTTTATAACGATGAAAGTTAAGCAATATGAGCTCAAATAAGATGACTACATGTATAAATGATGTAGATATCTTGTATACATTTCTACTACGAAACTTAAAGCTGAGGCTCGAGTAGTGAGTGACTAGGCATATAATTGTGGTAATTATGCTTTCTATATGACATGTGGTATGTTTTCCATGGTATACTCAAGATATGTAAAATTTATTTGAAAGTTAATATGAAGGTACAAGCTAGATGTGAAGAGCGCAAGAGGGGCTATGAGTTTACTAGAGGGGAAGGGTGTTACACATCAAAATGTCACACTTGAGTTACGCACCGCAAGTGTCGCAAAGTGACGTATGCACCTCGGTAAGTGTCACATTCACTGTCACAAGTGTCGTATGCACCTTCCCAAGTGTCGCATTAACTTTTTGAGGTGTCGCCACCCCTTGACACCATTAAAACAGTTGTTCATGACCCCTAAGTGATATGGGAGGAGGAAACCCATCATTTTTTGGTCAAAACACACTTTTTCCTTGGAAATTTCAACCTTTTTTTTAGCATTTATGAAGACCAGCGCCCCCATGTCCATATGTTGGGTGCACACATGGGGCCCCCTCTGCCACTAGGGGAGCGTTGATCTAGGATCAACACTCTGTCTCTCACTTGGGGGAAGCGATGATGTTGTTGAGAGAAAGGGGGGATCTCCCCCACCTTAATCTGTGGGCCAAATATTTGAGATTGAGTTAGTTGTGTTCGACCCTCATGCTTTGGATTCACTTTAGGATCTAATCCAAGCCTCAAGGAGCCATATCCTCAACCATACCCCTCATTTTCTTGTGGTTGTTGTGCCTCTAAAGCCTATATATTGAGGGCTTTCCAAGGTGAAAAGGAGGAAGCTTTCAGATATCAAAATTATGATATTGGTAGCATCGTGCAAGTGTTGGATGAGGAGAGTTTGGGGAGGTTGTTGCAACTACGTCAATCGTGGTCTATAAGTATTCTCTTTGGGTTCTCATTTTAATATACTTGGAATATTTCCTTCAAGCTTGTGTATTCTTGCATGTGCTTTTCTATTGTTCCTTCGATCTTTGTAGATGAATTTGTTTGATATAATCTTGTAGAGTAGGAGTTATTTGTTTCTGTTTGTTGCCTATTACAAGTATCAAGTTGCGCTAAGGAGTTTGGGTATCAAGCTTGGATTGGAAGCAGTGAGGACAAACTTCAAAACAAGGTGCATCACACTCTTTCTCCTTCTCTCTTTCTGATTGGTTAAACTAAATTCAAAGGGATGTTAGTATCCATTTGTAATTTTTTGTCTTGGTATAGGGGTCAGTGATCCAAGGGAAAGTTCACCTCTCCGCAGGGGAATATTTTTGTAACAGAAATTGGTGACTCCATTGGGGAGGGACATTGACTTGTCTTTCCTTGGATCGTCTGAACCTTTTCTTAGTTTGATCTTGTTTGGTTGATTTTTTTTTTAGGCTTCCCTCTTTCCTTTGTTTCATCAAGCAATGATCATAGTTCCCAAGCCAGTCTTTGCTGAATTTTTGTTTTTTTATGCTTATTTTCAAGCATCTACAGGACTAGTGCTTCCACAGAGTGTCTACTAGGGCATTGGTTATCTGATCAACGCTCCTTAGTGGTCTCTTAGGGAGCGTTGTAGCAATTTGTCTCTTTGTTTTAGGGAGTGTTTCTCTCTTGCTTTGAGCAGATCCAGGAGAATCTACCCGTTTTGCTCAGCCCTTTATTGGAGGTCTTTTGCACAGAGTCTATACTTTTGCTTGTGACTTTGTTTAGGTTGAGAATATGGCTTCCTATCACTCTTTTCGTTGTCTTGTTTGAGGTTGCAACATTTTCCAAATTGTGAAATTGATTCTCTTTGTTTCTTCTTGGTTTAGTCTGGATCTTGCAAAAGTTTATGGTTATCTGACTGATTGAAAAGGTCTAAAAAGGTTTGTTGGTCTTAAGTTAATTTTCAAAGCTTTCCTCTTTGAATTATTTGAGACTTTATGCTTACCACAACCTAGCTTAGTTTGCTCTTTCTTGCTGCTTGTTTTGTCAAGATAGTTGAGCGAATTCTCTTTCTCTCTATCATGTTTTGGATTCTTCTCTGAACTTTCTTATATCCCTTGAATGATTGGCGATTGTTGAGTCCTTGATTGAGTGAGTTATCATACTTATTTCTTTCAGTTCTCGTCATCGTGTGAGTGCATGCTTTGTTAGAAATCCTTTTTGCTTCATGCCTTTTGTATTTGCATTTGACTCTTTCATTTTGATTGAAAGTAATGGAGTGTTAAAGGATTTGCATTTGCTTTCTTTACATATTAGAATCAAACAAAGAAGATAGTTGTATTCTTGCTTTTGGGTAGTGTAGATAGGTAGATTGCATTTGGGAATTGGGTGTTTTTGTTAAAGAAAGTTGAACCTCTTCTCCATCCCGTATGTAGGATTCATTGAAGAAAAAGAGTTGCATTTCATTATTTTGCATTCTTTTGGTGTTGAGTCTAAAACATCATAAGTTTCACTTTTGCACCCTCGAGTAAACAATAGCCTTAAAATGAAGCGCTTATAAAATTGATTAGACACTTTTATATTATTTGGTAGGGAACCTACATTAGCTTAAAGTGTAGGGCTTTGGAACAAGTTGTGGGGATAACTTTCCAAAGCCATCAAATAAACATAGAATCTTGTGCTAGGGAGCGGTAAATCCAATTGTTCGTATAAGCATAGCCGGGATCACCCTCTCACACAAGGCTTAAACACGAGGTCGCATGCAGGAGAGTAACGAAGATTTCCCCTCCAAATCTTAAACCACATAGCAGAAAGATCGTATATTGGGGGTTCTTCCTGAGAAACGATTGGTTTCATTTGGTCTTGGAGCTTCGTTAATCCTGAATCCATTCGGGGTCTTCAGTAGTCATTCGGTCCACTTGTCTTTAGTTCTATTGAAGAATTTCAGACTTGTTATCCTGCCCATACATTCGATCCCGACTGTCGACTGTACCCACCCAGAGGCTGACTACAAGTTGGTAACCTTAGTGGCCTATATCTGTAGGGTTAATACACAAGGTGACGGTGAAGGGGATTCTTTGCTATACCTGGGTCATACGTTGGTCAAACTCACTCAGGCTCTTTGGAGGGTAAGCCCATGAGTAAAACCGTGTGGGTACTTGCACCAAGGCATAAGTCCATTAAGTCGGTCGCCAATGTAACTAATTCACCCACTCTATCCTAACCCCTTCCTTTCCTTCTTTTGGAAATATTGGTCCTCCGTGCATTGCCACACTGAGCCTTCCAAAACTCACCATCGGGTTACCAGTTTGGTTGTTCCCCACTCATGTGATCTTGACTTTTCCCAGTGCTTCGAATGCATCCAATGATTTGGATGTAAGCACACCACCCACAAATCAACCTCATGTCGACCTTTCCTCTTCTTCACCTGTCATGTCTCCTTCCCTTTCTCCTTCTTCACCTAGTGAAAGCTCTAAAGAAAGTAGCTAGGTTGACCAAAAGAGGAAAAAACAAAAGGAGAAGAAGAATCAGAATCAGAAAGAGACCAAGCCTCCAACCACATCAAGTCATGTTGGATCCAAGCAACCAACTACTGTTAATTGTACTGGGAGTGTTGATAAAGTCGACAAGTCTAAAATGAAAAAAATTTAAACCTAAATTCCCTTGCAGGCTTTGTAAGGGTGACCACTTTCTAAGGGATTGACCTGGTCTCCCTAAGGTCTTAGAAATGTGGTCTTCCATGTCATCAACCCTTGTTGGCCATGCCAGTGACACCTTGTCAACTAGTGACGTTAAGGTTGGTGAGAAGAATAGAACCGCCAAATTTCCTTATATGTTATGCGAAGGTGATCATTACCCTCACCTTTGCCCTCATATGGATGAGGCTTCTTATCTTTTGGAAAAGATTCAACTTCCAATTGGTTATCGTAAGATCTCTCCCAACTCGTCGTTAGTTGATGGACTGGTCAATCTGGTTCCATCCCTAGTCAGTTTGGTTGATCAGGTGGTCAATCTGGTTTCATCCTAAGTTGAACCAGTAACCCAAGTAGTTGATCCAGTTCTGTCATCGGTCAACCCCAATCTTTATCCAAAGAGTGCTCCCCAAGTGGTCGAACTGGTTTTGTCATTGATCGATCCCACTCCTCCCTTAAGGAGTGTAACCAAAGTGGTTGATCCAGTTCTGTAATCCGTCAACCCCACTCTTCATCTGAAAAGTGAAGCCCAAGTGACTAATTTGGTTCTGTCATTGATCATCCCCACTCTTAATTTGAAGAGTACCAAAGTGGTCGCTTTGAGTCCATCATCAGTATATCCCACTCCTCATTCAAAGAGTGAATATGTCGCTTAGTCCTACCTCGTTTATATTGATTCACCTGGACAAGGGGGCACTCCGTTTGTCCCGATGGCACCCCCTTCAAGCACTTAGATGATTTCTATTGATTGGAATCATTTGACAGAAGCATGTCTTCCTTCTTATGTGCCTTTCCAAATCACCATGCAGTTTTGTGATAGGAATATTCCTAACACTATAATAGATGAAGGTGCTTCTTTTAGCATCTTATCCATGAATGCTTGGAAAGATTTTGGTTCCCCGCAGCTTGCGCCCGTGACTCAGAATTTTGTTGACCTTTGATAGAAGAGTTAGTCAACCTTTAGGGATCCTTCATCAGCTTCACGTTACTTTGGGAGGTAAAACGTTCTACGTCAATGTGATGGTAGTTCACGACCCCTTGGATTTTAACCTTCTCCTCGGGTGAGACTATGTCTACGTTATGAGAGATTTTGTGTCCACTCTCTTTCAAGTGATATGTTTCCCTCACAATGGAAACATATTAACGATCGACCAACTTTCATTCATTGACCCTCATCTAATAGTTGACCATCTGCCTTCCCTGAACTGTCCATACATGCCAACGATGTCTTCCCCGCCACAGGTCAATTATGTAACGATTTGTCCCATGTGTTCAACTCCAAATGAGAGGAAATCTCTCCCTTATCCTAAATTAGATCCAGTAGTTGACATGGTCATCTCTTCGATAGGGTTATTATAGCCATATCTCCCTATCATTATCGAGGTCATCAACACATATTCCTTCCAGAGTGTTTTTCTGCCATCTAGCGAAGATCTCCCGGAAGCCATGGCTGACGTTTGTCCCTTGACATGTATCCCTTCTAGATAATTTTCCTCTTGGAATCCATGATCAAGGAGAGGTTATGAGCATAGTTTTTCTTCTCTGTGGCAAGCTCGTTAAAAAATGAAACAAAGGCTACGAGCATAGTTACTCTTCTTTGTGGCAAGCTCGTTAAAAAATGAAATTGAAGACTGGTAATCAAACCCAGTCGACTTCATGAGCATAGTTATTTTCATATGTCAAGATTGTTAAAAAATGAAACAATTTCCTCTCCCATTGAGTCGAGTCTTTAAATAGGTCTCGTAATTGAACCTTCCTTCATCCGCCTTTGTCAGTCGACCTTTTTCCTCCATTCGATACATAATTTAGTGATAATCTAAGCATTGACGAATGAAACGAAGCTTGGGGGGGCATGTCTCCAGCCTTTGATTATCATTATGGATTTAAGCCGCTAGCTTCTCAAGCTGGGGGCAGAGTACCAACCACCCATGGGTATCCCTCAAAACCTTTGGAAATTACAAGCATAGTTTAATTTTGTTTCAAGCTTGTGTAAAAATGAAACCAATTCCAAGCTTAATCTTTTTTCTTTCTTGTGCTCGTAAATACATGAGAATGTGACTAAGTATACTTTTATCACTTTTTTGGACTTGTAAAGTTTATACGAAAAAATGAATCCCCTGGATTTTCCTTTAAGCTCTTTTTAGACTCTCTAAAAATGAAAAGATTGTTGAGTGATTTTGCTTCCTTTCACACTTGTTAAAAGGTTTGAAAGGGCGTCTTTCAAGTGGTATTTTCTCTCTTTTTCAGCCTCATGAGACTAATTACGAAAAAGGAACACTCTAATCAAGCATGATTAGAAGAGTTCTTCCCTGTATTGTTTTACACTTTTTTCAGGCTTGGAAGACTAAAATTACGAAAAAGTCATCCATGGAGTCGCCTTAAAGTTCTTTTCAGACTCCCTAAATATGAAAAACCATCGATTTTACCTTATTTGGGCTTGTAAAACTATGCATCGAAGGACCTATGTGAGTCCAATATTCAGGATGGATCTAGGACCGAACCCCTCCTTCCTTAGGTTTGTTAAATACATGTCGAGGGACTCATCCAAAGGATGAGCTATACCGAGCATATGTTATCCTCCTCAAACTCATTAAAAAAGAAAGGGGTACTCATTTATTTAGGTGGGGGGGAATTGAAGCAAGTGGGTCAAGTATTTGGGAATCCTTTATGGCAGTTATTTCTGCCCTTGAACATGTCACATGTTTGCGTCTCGTCTTATAGTTGCACATGTTTGCGTCTCGTCTCGTCTCATACCAATTCCATGTGTCGCCATACTTTTTCTTCTAGTCGAAGAGTGATCTTATTGCCATCACATTACATTCTTGGTACTCATCGAGTCAATGCTACCAAGTCAGTTGTTGTGCCTCATCATGTTCAAGGGAAGTTTCACTTCAAACCATCCATCTGTAGTATTACCAGTTTCCATTTCATGTGTTAGTCCATACTCATTTGATTCACCATCTTACATATTTTTCCTGTGTCAGTTTCGTGTCGATGATGGGGGATACATCAAGGCCCTCCTTCGACGAGTCTTTTCATGTCCACTTCAACACATCATCCGAGAATTAGACTTAGAAACTAGTTAGTACTTTGGAACCTGCATGCCTCAATAGTAGGCCTCCTCGCTTCCAATAACGGGTTTACATCATTGATCTCTGATCGGATGATTCCACGAATGTTCGACCTCATCTCATTTATTCACATTCGTTGGAATGTACTAGGGTACCTTGGGATTCATTGGCATCATTGGTGATTTCCCTTGCACTTGTTAACGGTTTACCTCAATGATCTGTAATCAAGAGTTTTCTACCATGTTCGACATCAAATCATCTATTCACATGACTAGATTCGTACCACATTGGGATTGGGACGAAGACCCTGGGTTGAGCGTTCACTCTGTTATCTGCTTTGCCCAGGTTACAAAGGAGATCAATTGAGTATGTTGATATATATACTGTCACATATATCCACTTTGTATTGATTCACGGATGTGTTTTGTCATCTCGTAGCTCCACTGTGTATTTTTCGTGGTTGTGATCAGTTCATGCCATGGAGGTATGGATCCACATTGTATCTCTGGTGGCCATATCCTTAGTCAGTGTTTTCATGGATCCGCAGTGTATTGGAAGGTGGGCGTGCTTTGAGTCATCTCGTATTCCGAGCATAGGGAAAACTTCCTCGGAAGTGGAACATATATTAATATTGTTTGATGATTGTTTGCAGCTTCTGCAAGGTTCTCCCACTCCAACACCCTTGCTTCGAAGATTTTGTAAAGTGTTTCAACGATTAATTGCTCTTATGACCTCACACTTTAGGAGGCATCTATTACACATCAAAATGTCACACTTGAGTTACGCACCCTAAGTGTCGCAAGTGTTGCAAAGTGACGTATGCACATCGGTAAGTGTCACATTCACTGTCACAAGTGTTGTATGCACCTTCCCAAGTGTCACATTTACTTTGTGAGGTGTCGCCACCCCTTGACACCATAAAAATAGTTGTTCATGACCCCTAAGTCATATGGGAGGAGGAAAACCATAATTTTTTGGTCAAAACACACTTTTTCCTTGAAAATTTCGATCCTTTTTTGAGCATTTATGAAGACCAGCACCCCCTTGTCCATACTTTGGGTGCACACATAGCACCCCCTCTACCACTATAGGGGAGCGTTGATCTAGATCAATGCTCTATCTCTCACTTGTGGGGCTAGATCAACGCTTTGTCTCTCACTTGGGGGGAGCATTGATGTTGTTGAGAGAAAGGGGGGATCTTCCCCACTTTAATCTATGTGCCAAATATTTGAGATTGAGTTAGTTATGTTCGACCCTCATGCTTGGGCTTCACTTTAGGATCTAATGCAAGCCTTGAGGATCCATATCCTCAACCATACCCCTCATTTTCTCATGGTTGTTGTGCCTCTCAAACCTATATATTGAGGGATTTCCAAGGTGAAAAGGAGGGAGCTTTCAGATATCAAACTTATGATCTTGGTAGCATCGTGCAAGGGCTGGACAAGGAGAGTTTGGGGAGGTTGTTGCAACTGCCTCAATCATGGTCTGTAAGTATTCTCTTTGGGTTCTCATTTTAATGTACTTGGCCTATTTCCTTCAAGCTTGTGTATTCTTGCATGTGCTTGTCTATTGTTCCTTTGATGTTTGTAGATGAATTTGTCTGATCTAATCTTGTAGAGTATGAGTTCCTTGTTTCTCTTTGTTGCCTATTGTAGGTATCAAGTTGCACTAAGGAGTTTGGATATAAAACTCGGATTGGAAGTAGCGAGGACAAACTTCGAAACAAGGTGCATCACACTCTTTCTCCTTCTCTCTTTCTGATTGGTTAAACTGAATTCAAAGGGATGTTAGTGTCCATTTGTAATTTTATCTCTTGGTATAGGGGTCAATAATCCAAGGGAAAGTTCACTTGTTCATAGGGGAATATTTCCGTAACAGAAATTACGAAAATTTCCCCAGTGGAGTTGCCAATTTCTGTTACAGAAATATTCTCGTGTGGACAAGTGAAATTTCCCTTGGATTATTGACCCCTATACCAAGACACGAAATTACAAATGGACACTAACCTCCCTTTGAATTCAGTTTAACCAATCAGAAAGAGAGAAGGAGAAAGAGTGTGATGCACCTTGTTTTGAAGTTTTTCCTCGTTGCTTCCAATCCAAGCTTGATCTCCAAACTCCTTAGCGCAACTTGATACCTGCAATATGTAGCAAAGAGAAACAAAGAACTCCTACTCTACAATATTAGATCAAACAAATTCATCTACAAACATCGAAGGAACAATAGAAAATCACATGCAAGAATACACAAGTTTGAAGGAAATATGCCAAGTATATTAAAATGAGAACCCAAAGAGAATACTTACAGACCATGATTGATGCAGTTGCAACAACCTCCCCAAAATCTCCTCGTCCATCCCTAGCATGATGTTACCGAGATCATAAGTTTGATATCTGAAAGCTTCCTCCTTTTCACCTTGGAAAGCCCTCAATATATAGGCTTGAGAGGCACAATAACCATGGAAAAATGAGGGGTATGGTTGAGGATATGGCTCCTTGAGGCTTGGATTAGATCCTAAAGTGAAGCCCAAGCATGAGGGTCGAACACAACTAACTCAATCTCAAATAGTTGGCCCATAGATTAAGGTGGGGGAGATCCCCCCTTTCTCTCAACAACATCAGCGCTCCCCCAAAGTGAGAGACAGAGCGTTGATCCTAGATCAACGCTCCCCTATAGTGGCAGAGGGGGCGCTATGTGTGCACCCAAAGTATGGACATGAGGGCGCTGGTCTTCATAAATTCTCAAAAAAGGGTCGAAATTTACAAGGAAAAAGTGTGTTTTGACCAAAAAATGATGGTTTTCCTCCTCCCATATGACTTAGGGGTCATGAACAACTATTTTAATGGTGTCAAGGGGTGGCGACACCTCACAAAGTGAATGTGACACTTGGAAAGGTGCATACGACACTTGTGATAGTGAATGGGACACTTACTGAGGTGCATACGTCACTTTGCGACACTTGCGACACTTAGAGTGCGTAACTCAAGTGTGACATTTTGATGTGTAACAAAGGGGAAAGGGGGCATAAATAACCCTAAGTTTCCTAACTCCTATCTTTTATTTGTATTTATCATGTGCCTTATCTAAACCTCAACCACCATCTTTGACTTAGATCCCAATCATTGAGTGCATGTGGTGGTTGGTTGGTGAGGAAGTCTACCACATATTGTTATGAGGGCATGGGGGTAGAGTACAATCATCACGGGGAAGTGTAATAGACCCCATCCTCGAAAAAATTAAAACCACCTCCATTTCCCATGTACATTATTTCCATTCCAAATTGGAATTGACTCATTCACTCACCATTCTCTCATGCCCAAGCATCATTAAAGTTTTAAAACTTGTATTCTTGTGATTTAGATTTATATACAAACATGTAAATATCAAAATATAGTTGTGGGAAAGTAATGGATGGACCTAAGAAGATAGATGGATGGATATAGGGGGGGTTGGGATATTTAGGAAACCTTCAATTTGTTTATTAATTGCTACTCATTGCATGCCTTGGAACCAAGGTATAACTCTGCTAGGTTATTTCCCTTCCAAATTGGAATTGACTCATTCACTCACCATTCTCTCATGCCCAAGCACCAGTAAAATTCAGAAAACTATATTCTTTTGCTTTAGATTGATATACAAACATGTAAATATCAAAATATAGTTGTGGGAAAGTAATGGGTGGACCTAAGAAGATAGATGGATGGATATAGGGGGGGTGGGTTATTTAGGAAATCTTCAATTTGTTTGTTAATTGCTACTCATTGCATGCCTTGGAACCAAGGTATAACTCTGTTAGGTTATTTTAGAAGGTAAATATCAAGATGGATTTTTCTTGCCTACACTCGGATCACTAGAAGGGAGAATACTCCCAATGATTCGGATTATTTTTAGCACGAAATGAGAGTGAAGATATAATAAAGAAATGTACAGAGATATCAATAATATAACACACACACACACACACACACACACACACACACATATATATATAACAAGAGGCACATATATACATTAATACACAATTTCTATTAATGAGTGAAATGTACAGAATTGTAAAATTACAGAGTGAAAGACTCACTAGAATGGTGACAGCTTATCTCTGAGAAGGATGTGATGGATACACTCATTCGTAAGAAGATGATTGTTACAACGAGGCTCCAAAGGAATTTCCAAGAAAAACTAAAACCCTAACACTAGAAGATGAAAATCCAACAGTTTTGTGGACCCCTTTTTGGGTAGTTTGGTGTATCAACTTCTCAGGGGCGTAACTTTGGCATGTGATCTTTGTTTGGGGCACACGATAGCTCGTGGGAAAGGTATCGACGAGGAGATTCATTTTGTGAGCTCAATTAGAGCCTTTGGCAGTCATTGAGGTGCCCGATCATGAAAAAACAACATTTAGGCCCTCAAAATGGCCCCCAAAGTTCAGGATCTAAAAACTGCTAAAAGTAGTAAATTGCCAACCAGCTGTTTTGAGCCAGTTGGAATAGGTGGGTGGACACCGATATCCACTTGGATCACCTGAGGGATTATGGAGCATAGAAGGGAGATATCTTCCTTATGATATGTTGAAAGTGGATGAGAATGCCATGATTATTTGATGATTCGATGGTTGCCTAGAATGTTTAGTTGTGAATAGCCTAGCTAAGCTTAAGAGAAATTGGGTTGGGTGAGTGATGTGTGAGCCTATAGCCAATTTCCTTCTCCTCAATTGCCACATAGCCCACTTGGGGGTGGAAGCTATGGTGGATGTCTATGATTGGGTGGAAATTACTCATACACAACTAATTTCTTGGACCATCTTGGTCCAAAGATAAGTTTTCAAAATTTGTTCTCAAATCTCTATTTATAGCTCTACATTTAAGCTTAATTTATGGTTGTGAATGAAATTAAAAAATGGAGCCCCTAGCTTAAATGAGTATATGCATGCTTGTTTTCAATAAAATAGTTAATTGCATGCATATACAAATTCAAATGGATTTAAAAAAAAATGGGTTTGAATTCATGTTGAGATTTTTTTAGTTGGAGTAGCATCCTTGCTCCACGGGTTAGGAAGCCTTTAGAAGGGGGCTTTACACCCTATGAGTTTTACAAGGCCACGTGGGATTTTGTTGGGTTGGACCTATCACATGTCTACAAAAAATCATTGCAAATGACTCCTTGGGTGTATGGGATCAACCAAGATTTCATTAAATTTATCCTTGAGGCCAGGGACCTATAATTGATCACTAGTTAATGTCATATTGCTCTACTTAATACATACTACATTTTTTTGGCCAAAGCTCTAGCTCTATGCATCAAGCATATTCTCCCCAATAACATTTCCCAAAGCAAATAGGATCTATCTGTGGGAGTTATATTTTTTATAATGTCAGAGTGGAAGAGATGGCACGAGTCTGGACCTATAGCCTTGATGCATTGTTCATCAATATTGATTTCAAGAAATTCAATGACCAAGTATAATGGCCATTCATTTTGGAAATGTTCAAGGCTTTAGGGTTCAACCCCAACTTTATTAATTGTGTTGAAACCCTAATTGTAGATTTGCCATCCTATATGTCCATAAATAGAATAAATTTTAAGTGAATATGGCTCTTTTGATCAATTCTGCAAGGTTTCCCTTCGACCTTATCCTTTATATGTTTGAGCCACGTAAGCCCTCGACTATCTTATAAGCTCTAAATTCAATCTTAGGCTAATTCTTTGGATTTCTCTCATAGAACTAGATGTCGAAGAGTTAGTTAATGGACACTTTGCTATGTTTATTTCCCTACAATCCTCAAAGTTTGGACCTCTTGGGGTCATCCCATGGAATGCTTGGGAATATTTTGTGTAGCTTTCAGTTGTAGCATTTAGTGGGCCAAGATTGAGTGCTAAAGGTAGATCCAACGACCCGTGCCAAATTGGTTAGCCTCTTAGAACTAGTCATGGATACACCATGCACAATCTTCATGCTTTTAGAAATACCTTTCACCTTCCATGCTTCATCATGGGAC
This sequence comes from Picea engelmannii, assembly GCA_009831015.1. Taxonomy (NCBI): domain Eukaryota; kingdom Viridiplantae; phylum Streptophyta; class Pinopsida; order Pinales; family Pinaceae; genus Picea; species Picea engelmannii. The sequence goes on from ML776788.1 coordinate 526,413, forward strand.
CTCTAGGAGGTTGTTGTCTAACGAGTAGAAAAAAATTGACTAATGGATCACCAAGGCATTATCCCTTTGTAATGAAACTCCAAATCTGCACTTAAGTTGTTGCTACCCATGTCTAATATTCCTCTTGTTGGGTGCTACCTATTTTGGCCCACTATAAATTGGAGAACACTCTAAGGAACATTTTATGGGCCAAAACAAACAATAATAAAGGTTTTCACATAATAAGCTAGAGGATTTATTGCACTCTACAAAATTTTAGAGGCTTAAATATCATCAAAACTTACCTATAGGCTTAATCCTATTTGCTAAATGGATAAGTTGAGTTGTTAAAGGGAAAAAGGATTGGAAGGCCCTACTTCACCGTTATGCTAGACATGGTCTCCCACTTGGGAAACACCTCTAGGAAGGAATCTCAATGCAAACCCTCTTGAATACTTTTCATGTTAAATGTGTTGATACTTTTGTTCTACGAAGTATATGGAAAGCCTGAGAATTTATTAAGTCTTATCTCTCCTAAAAGGAGCTTTCTCTCTAAACTAGACTATCATTCGACACAATGACCTCTTACTGAATTTGAGGGCAAGCCTTTGGTAGAGACTCTAGGTTCAAGGCCTTAAGGTAGTTCAAAAGGGGTATTCATATGACTAGTATAACTATCTCTCTTGGGCTAAGATTAAGAAAAAATCCATTTGACCAATGCAAATAAGGACAATGTATAATGAATTCAATGCCTCATCCTCAATGAGATCATGCTCAGGCTTGGCCCCCTTGCACCTTGGCCCCAATGGTGGGACTAGTAGTGGGTGTAAGTTCACAACATTCTCAAGGTATAAAATTGTTATGGGTTATAAGTGGCTTTGCTTCAAGTAGTTCCTTGAAGGTTAGTTGAATAAACCACAATGATTGAAATATTAGCAACAAACTTGGTTGTTCTACCTTCACAAAATTTGGAAACCAGTGTTAGAACACAATAAAGCAATTTTTACATGGTATTTATTTATGGGAGGTCTCCCTATTGATAATAAAATGGCATACCTAGGTATGTAGAACCCACCCTATACACAATGTGGTCAAGAAAAAACCCATAGCATATTTTCTAGTTTTTCCCTTTAACCAAGTTTGCATAGGTAAGAGTCAATTCAATGTGTTAGCAATATCTCAAAACCTCCCTACCCTAGAATACGACAGTGCTAGGTGATTGACTACCTTGGTCCATTGAGTTTCACTTGACACAGATGTTTGTTATGGTTGAAGTGTTGTATTGGTTATGGAATAGATGCAATGATGTTTCCTTTAATGTTATTGTCTCATCACATGTCTTTTCTTGGGATGATGGCATGTTGATGGGACACATCCCACCCTTGTAGATCATTATCTAAGCTCAAAAGATTTTTGTCAAGATAAAGCACCTCCAACAACTTTTGGAGTATTGAGGTGGGGCCCATTGTATTATGAGTAAAGAGCCACTTGGCATTTATAGGCCTACCTTTGTTGGTTCACATAGAGGAGATAGTAGGCCTCACCATCGAAATGAAAAATAGGTTCATGAGTGTCCTGAATATGGGAGGCGTTCCCCCCAACACCATCACTAAATGATAATACCTTCCTGACTATGGCCTTGGCAATTTGTGGATGTCAATCCTCAAAATATTGGATGGGGCCCTACCTTTGATAACCATGACCAACATCATCCTATGATTGGCATGGTTGTTTCTTAGTGATTTATATTGGTTGTGGAGCCTGATTATCTTCTTGATTCATAGGTCTTTGTTTTCAACTGTGATTATACCCCATGAAGATTGTACACCCTGGAATACTCTACACTCCTCCATGTGGGGGGGTTGCAGGGGGGGCTTGCCCCCCTATGGGGTCCAGGGGCAAGCGGGCCCCCGAAGGAAAAATTGTCTTGTAAATGTATATTGTAATTTCACAGTAAATTTGGACCATTCATTATAAGGTCGCAAATCTGATGATAGAAGTTATGTTAGGGTTTTTTTTCCCTAGAAGGCAACCCTCTTTTATGAGGAAAATGTATTGCGGCTATGCATCATTGCGAATATTGTATTCTGAGAGAGCAGACTGTGAGAGAAAGAGAGGAAGTTACAATGGGTGTGTTGTATGTTGTATCCCTTCATTTGTTGAATAATAATAAAGGAAGGACTTAGCGATTTCTCTGGTGGATGTAGCCAACACTTGGTGAACCACGTATATATGTGTCTCTATTGTATTGTGTATATTCCGTGTTTTATTTCTGCATTTGTTTTTATTTTATTGCTCTGCGATACTACTTTTCTAGCAACTGCTATCAGAGCGAATGGTAAATCGTAGGAAAAGAGGGTTCCTGGTTCGAGTGGGAGCAATGGTGGAAGATGAAAGTTTAGGGTTGAGAAATTTAACAGCCAAAACTACTAGTTATGGAAGATGCAGATGGAAGATTGTTTATATCAGAAGGATCTATTCCTACCATTGGGTGGAATAGCAAAGAAGTTGACGACCATGAAGGATGAAGAATGGGAGGTTCTTGATAGAAAGGCACTAGGAACGATATGGTTGAGCCTGGAAGCGTCGATGGCTTTCAATATTTCGAAAGAAAATACAACGAAGGAGTTGATGGATGCATTGGCTAAACTGTATGAAAAACCCTCGGTGTCCAATAAGGTATTTCTAATGAAGAGATTATTTAATATGAAGATGTGAGAAGGTGGGTCTGTTGCAGATCATTTAAATGAATTTAATACGATTATTAATCAACTAAGTTTTGTAAAAGTGGACTTTGATGATGAGGTCAAGGCTCTTCTAATCTTGTGCTCATTTCCAGAAAGATGGAACGGCTTGGTCATGGCTATAAGTAACTCCGTCTCTGGTTCAAACACTTTAAATTTTGATGATGTTGTTGGTGTTATCCTTGGCGAGGAAATGAGATGGAAAAGCACATGTGAGACATCAGGTAATGCGTTAAACATGAAGAACAAAGGAAGACAAAAGGATAGAGCAAAGGGCTCAGGGAACCATGAGAATTCTAGGAATGGCATATCCAAATCCAGACTGGGAAAGATAGAGTGTTGGAATTGTGGGAAGAAAGGACATCTGAAGAAAGACTACAGAGCTCCAAAGAAACAAAGAGATGGACAACAAGAGAAAATTCAGGAAGCAAATGTAACAGGTGATGTGTTATAAGATGCTTTGATTCTTTTTGTAGATAATATTTCTGAGTCTTGGGTAGTAGATTCAGGGGCTTCATTTCATGCCACACCCCATATGAAACATTTTCTAGATTGTGTTCAAGGTGATTTTGGACAGGTTCATTTGGGTGATGATACACCATGCAAAATTGTTGGAATGGGAAAGGTAAAAATAAAGCAAAGGAATGGAAACTAGTGGTTGTTGAAAGAGGTAAGACATGTACCAGATATAAGGACAAATCTAATTTCAACTGGGCAATTGGCAAGTGAAGGTTGTATATCCATATTTACAGATAAGGTGTGGAAGGTCACCAAAGAATCACCAGTGATAACAAAAGGAGAGAAGGTAGGTACATTGTATTTATGTATTAGTAATACTGATTCTTCTATCTCTTTAGCTTCTACATGAGTGGATACAACACTGTGGCATCATAGGTTTGGACACATGAGTGAGAAGGGGATGCATATACTTCACAAAAGAAATTTGTTGCCAGATCTTAAACAAATTGATTTGGTTTTCTGTGAGCATTGTGTTTATGGAAAACATAAGAGAGTCAGATTTCTCAGAGTTGGAAAAGAAAAGAAGAGTGAAAGGTTATAGCTTGTGCATACATATATATGGGGACCAACTCATGTATCATCTCTTGGTGGCTCTCGTTATTATGTTACTGTTATTGATGATGCAACTAGAAAAACTTGGGTTTTTGCATTCGACAAAATTTTGATGTTTTTGATACCTTTAAGAAATTGAAAGCTTTGGTTGAGAATGAGATAGGAAAAATGTTGAAGTGTCTTAGATCAGACAATGGATATGAATATCGCAGCAAGGAGTTTGATGATTATTGTTCATACCATGGGATTCGTAGAGAGAAGACAGTTCCAGGAACACCACAAGAAAATGGTGTGTCAGAAAGGATGAACATGACAATCATGGAGCATGCAAGGAGTATGAGATTGCATGTTGGTTTGCCCTTAAAGTTATGGGAAAATGTTGTAGATATTGTTGTTTACTTAATAAACATAGGACCTTCAAGCTCTTTGGATGGTGGAATTCTAGAGGAGGCATGGACAAGTAAAAAGGTAAACTAATTTTTTTTAAGACTTTTGGTTGTGAAGCATTTCTCCATATTGATAAAGAAAATAAAACAAAGCTTGAGGCAAAATCCAAGAAGTGTACCTTTATTGAATACATTGTTAATGGTTTTTGTTATTACTTATGGGATTATGAATATTATAGCAAGATTTGTCTCACCCTATGCAGACTTGCACATAAGGCCCTTTTCCATTTTCCTATGCAGACTTGAAGTCCCTTTTTGCAAATCTCAAAGCTAAAAACATTATTTTTCCACATATACGCGCCCTACCTATTGTACAACATGCATATACCTAGGTTGCACCACTACAACCCGTGTACATTGGGTTTTGTGTCCAAAATAAAAAAATGGTGTCGGGTTTCCATGTCACGTCATGAGATCCATGATCCTTGACCTTCCATATACTGGAAACGTAACTCGGCCCTTCAGTTCCACTTGAAGGCTATAAATGGGCCAAATCCGAGCTATGGAAAAGAGAGAAGAATTCAACTTTGAGAGCAAAGTTACTTTGGAGAAATTATTCACTTAATATTGAGTCTGCATCCCTTTGTCGTTTTAATTCTGAACACATTGTTCAACCCCCAAGCTCTTCCCTACTTGATTGAGAACCTCATTGTCTCTATTATATGAGCTTGCCTTTGGTGGAGGATTAAAGTGGTGAAGGCCCAACTGGAAAAGACTTAGTTTCTCGGTTTCGAACCGTGTTGACGTGGAAGTTTGTAATTCATTCATTTCTGCTGGATTACATTTTAATAGAAATACTCTTTTCTTGTCCAATTAATATCTTGCAAATATTTGAATTGTTATTCCATGGGCGTATTTGTTATGAATGTTGATGGATTGTGCTATTGAATGTGCCAACATTATATATTATCACCATATGCTTGTGTTTATTGGTTGTTGAGGACAAGTTGTAGGTATATTTCTTTGAGTCGAGTACTCAACGGTGGACTTTATCGAACGTCTGAACGAGGCAGGCCTTTTATCCTGTCTTGCTAGCATATTTGTTTATATAGCATACATGATATTATAGTTCATTTTTGCAGTCATTTCCGTCTATTGTGGTTTACCCCTAGCCATAAAGAGATTTTCCTCGTAATAATGAAAAACACAAAATCATTAGGACTAGAGATGTCATATTTAATGAGAAGGTCATGTATAAAGACCAGTTGCAGGGAAAGAAACAGGAAAAAGAAAAACTAGAACACATAGTGCTTGATGAGATCACTGAAAAAGAAATTCCAAACGTACCAGAAAATCAAAACGTACAACAATAGGAGCAACATGTACCTCAAACTCCTACAAGTGTTGTTAGAAGATCTACTAGGTTAAGTAGACCCCCTGAACGATACTCTCCTTTATTGTATTATCTATAGTTGACTGATTTTGGTGAATGAGAATGTTATGAAGAGGCAATGCAGGTAGACACTAAAAATAAGTGGGAGTAAGTCATGAAAGAGGAAATGGATTCCCTGGTAAATAACTAGACTTGGGACTTGGTTCAGTTGCTTGCAGGAAAAAGAGCATTGCAGAATAAATGGGTTCACGAGTTGAAGGAAGAAGATGGAGGCAAAAAGCAGTACAAGGCTAGACTTGTTGTAAAGGGGTTTGCACAAAAGAAAGGTGTAGATTTTGATGAAATATTTTCTCATGTTGTTAAGATGACTTTAATTAGGACTATTTTAAGTCTTGTGGTAGTAGAAGATTTACATCTTGAACAGTTAGATGTAAAAACAACTTTTCTCCATGGGGATTTGGAGGAAGAGATCTATATGCAACAACCACATATCGGTCAGCTCAATCAGACATTTGAATCAAAAGTTATGATATTTTTAAGTGAACATACCTTTGAAACCTTGAGAGAAGATTTATTTTGAATCAACTTAATTGGACATTCCAATCAAAAGTTATGATAGTTTTAAGTGAACATACCTTTGAAACCCTGATTTAGAGTCTGTCCTCCTGGTCGACCTTATGATGTATCTCTGGAATTTTGGCCCTTCTTAGTCTGAAATTGAGACCTGTAGTACTATGAAATTTCTTCTCTGCAATGCCACAGGTCTGACCAAAATTGGATGTGCCAAGTGGAAGTTATGATAACTTCCCCACACTTTGTTGATTTTTGGACTTTTTGGTAGGGAGCACTTGTACACCGTTCCCTGTGCACAATAATTGATAAACAATTCTGAAAATTGTACCATAAATACTATGGCCTGTCCACTGTTCCATGCAACTAGTCTCACTCAATTTGGATCCTCTATGAAGAAGTTATGGTTGCTTTATCCGAAACACCTATTTGAGACTAGTCAATAGGACTAGTCAGCTACCCTATATTACACATGGTGTATCTACAAAATTAGAATGACCCAAAAGATGAAATAATTATCACATATAGCTTGATAATTTACATGAATATCCTTTGGATTTCAGGGTCTGAAATCTTACATAAACAATTTTATAGAGAAAATTTCGCGATGACTAAATTCAAGATGATTCCATAACCCTATCTTACACAGGCTATGTCTCCGAAATTATAAGGCCTTAGGAACTGAAATTTGAACCCCACGTACCTTGATCCATATATTAAATATCCTCCAATGGGTTCCTTCTTAAACACCATATAAAAAAAGTTATAGTGGAAATGCCAAGGTCTCTCAGATGTAGCAACGAAACCCCAAGAACTTGAGCTCTGATACCAAATGTTATGATCCAAGTTGCTCAAAATATCATAAAATTACAGAAGTACACACCATGTACAGAATGTCAACGTGGAGCACAACTCCAATATAGATAAGTTACACAATAACTCCTTAAAGAATATGGGAACGCCCTCCAAATAACCCAATACCATCCATACTTCACAATTCACATGTCAATAATGAATACATGTTCTCTTATATATAGCTATTCACACTTGCACATGAGGCCCCTTTATCACTAGGCCGACCCCATTACATATGTATTTATACATTACATGTACATTTAGGCCCATATATGCCCCCCCCTGGGGTCATATCATATACATTTAGCCATATATATGCCCCCCTTGGGTCATAACATGAGATGCCTATAGTGCTTTGCAATAAGTAGATTAGTTGAGCATGAGAGTAGATAGTTTGGGTTAAGAGAGATATAAATATGTAGCTTGGTTCCTACACCTTGGTAGCCTCATAGCCCAACCTGGGTGTGGTAGCTCAACTAGATATCTGTGGTTGGGTGGAAAATTTCTTGTACGTAGCCAATTTCCTGGATGAACTTCTATTAAAACATAAGTGCTATGGTATTGCTTATAAATACACAAACTAATGTTATTTTATGTTATGGAGTATTTTTCATATTGTGTGTGATTATGCTTAAATTTAGTCATGGGAATTTGGTTTCCATGATTTTTTGTTAATCCATGCCCATATAATTTTGTTTCATTCTAAATATAATACCTATACATGCACTTATTTAATTCTAGTCATCCCCATGAGACTTTCTTTGTTAGTATTATGGAAATCTAACCTCTGAGGATTGGAATTTGAAAGCCTTGTTTCATGGATACTCATCCCATGGCTTGGAGTGCTAGGCAAGGATGCCATAGTGTGGTATTAGAACTCATTATCAATGTTGAGCCAAATCTGGGCAGTATTGAGAAGGGCGCAACATTTTTCACCATTATGTACGATCAGATTAAGAATGTATGCATTGTTGAGAGGTTGTAGAGTAGATCTAAGTGAATTTGTAATATACCCAACCCCTAGCTGGGTCATGTCAATGCTTAAAAATGACCAAATAAAAACTTATGATACTAAATCTAAATGCGGAAAATAACACACAACATGAAATACAAGTTCATTAAGTCGTCCATACTCAATAAAAACGTAAATACAATTGCTCAATTGTGCATAGCAACAACTAAATAACATACAACAACTTTCAACCATATAAATGAGGATTTAAATGCATCATTCTGCTCCATGCAAGCAATAATAACCAAATATATTTCAGAGTAAATTGCACAGTAGCTATATCAACATTATACACGAGTAAACACAATAAATAGAACACGTATCTTATAAAATGTGCAACCTGCTGCAGAGGACAAACGTTCCTCCCAACCATAGCTTTGTTATTCTAGTTCTCAACAACAAGACACCCTTGAGCTAGGGCTATGAATCCACAAGAGATGGAGGTCCCTAAGGCTAGCTAATGTCCCCCTTTCAATTGTTAATCTCTCAGCTAATTCCAGTTCACTAACACACTTCCCCTCAACCTGAACAACCCAAGGGATGGAATCCCCCTTCACTACTCACAGTCCTTCAGACCTTTCCACTCCCCTCCAGGGCTTCCAACACAGGTCGGAAATGAATTCTTCTTGTTGGGACTTCAAGAATTCCACAGTTGCAAACACGAATTCGCCCAACAACAAAATGCACGGTTCCTTGGAAAAGTTTGAACAACTCGTTACTCCTAGGCACACAACCTTTTTCTCCATGAAATTATAGCTCCAAACAATATCCAAACATGCCCACAACAATTTCCCTCAAGCTTCAACACTCAGAACTCCATTGTTGGCAAGAAAAATCCATATAAAAACAATTCTCTATGCAAAAATGTGAATGCATAATTATGATCTCCTACCCATGCAAATTTCCTCTCTTTCTCTTGCTTGCTTGACTTGCACTCTTCCCTAAGCTGATTGTACTTAGCCCTCATGCTCCCAATAACTATAGGTTTTGACTCTCACACCCACCCTCTTACATGAATTCAATGATTGGGCTCTAGAACACTCAACAACTAATGTAAGGTTCACGGTAAGGATAATTTAGAAGGAAATAAGAAATGGGTTTTGGTTTAATAGATATGGGTAAATTGTCCCCCCCCCCCATTGGACACCTTCCCCCTCTTGTGGATACTTAGCCCCCAATCTTCATCCATGTCCATCTGCAACCAATGATGCATTTTATTCATTATATTCAAGTTATATTATTTACATATTACATCGCTTTGGCTCTAGGCCATACATCACAATTACAATATTCATCGCTAGTTCCAACCAACAACTCCCTTTTCCCCTCAACCCACACATTGGTTGGACATGGATTCTCATAGTTGTGGCTCCAGGAACCCCTGCTACCAAAATGGAGTCTTCATTTGCTTATGTGCAAATGTACATTCGATTTTCTTCAAAAATTGCAAAAAAATGTGGGTATGCCTCCTGCATGTGCACTCGTTCCACCCGAAAATCCCCTTCGTGTTCCACCTTGATCACTTTCCAATCAATCACATAATTAGGATCAGGTACATGCTTTTTTAACAAAGACACATGGAACACATTATGAATTCTCATGGATGCGCAAACTCACGATGTTCATGATATTCAACAAAGGACTCATGAAGAGCACCATGTCACAATAGTAGATTTTAACTCGGGTGGGGAGGATAATAATTTTCCTCACAACCACTCTAGCTAGATTCACTTGACAATGAGACATCTATATATGCCTTGCTTGGCTTCCAGTTTATCAATATATTTTCTTGGCATGTTTATCACTCTAGGATTGTTGTTGGTATCTCATTCTTTAGATTGGCATCCAGAGTTTAATGATTGCGATACAATCTATTGAAAACCAAGAACCATAGGGATCCTTTGAAAATATTGTCATGATCTTCTCTCTTTGAAGAGGAAGGAGTAAAACCCCTTCCCATAATAAAATTGACTAATGGAATTCTAAACTAACAACAATTGGTGAATCTTAATCCTGGTCTCCAAGGCTTTTAGTCTCAACCATGTTCCGTCCAACTTATAAATGAGCACCTTCTCTGCAAACACCAAGGCTTTTTTAATAGGTAATGATACACCCCACCCTCCAACTTGTAGGCAAGGGTGAGATATTCCTCATGGCTCACAAAGAGTCTCAATCACAATTGCTCACAAAAGTAAACATGCCACTAGCGAGATTTGAACTTAAGTGGGAAAGATAACGATTCTTCTTCTGAACCACCCAAGCTAGACTTAATTGACAAACACGAAAACCTTACCAATTGGGATTCTAGAATTCACTACCAATCATAGGGGGCCTTCCACCCTCTTGACAAAATGAGATGTTGGGCCATTTCTAGAGGGCTTAGCTTTTTTTTTTAATAGCGTTTGCAAGAGCCTTGAACGTTGCCAAATCTTAAGCAAAGGGTATGAGAGTGTGCTAGGACTCCATCCCATAACGATGGTTATAAAAAGTTAGGAGAAGAAAGTTAAAAGATATATGATAAAGTATCCTACAAATGTCAACTCGAACCAATTTGACGAGTACAATATGTGTTAAGTCTCTTTGATGAAGTTTGATGAAGGAGAGAAACCAACTTTGAAAGATCAAACACATTTGTAACTATATTATTTTCATGGTGACATTAAATCTTAACCATGGCCACAACTCAACGAACATCGAAGAAAAATACGCGTAAGGCAGCAAATTACTTCAAATTAAGCGAAACACTCTACTAGGAAAAAAACAGACCACATTAATAATTTTAGGGTTTGGAGTGCATGCGTCTCCTAACCCTAACCCTAGGAAGCGTCTGGAATAGGGTTTCCATTTTCTAGGGTTTCGGAGGAGGGTTTAGCGCAAAACATTACATATAGATCTTACAAGATGTATGGTCATATTCTGTAGAAATGGCTGGTCGATTTTGCTAAATGATTGGTAGGGCTTGTGATTGTTTTTGCTTATGTTGATTCTGAGTTTAGGGTTTACGAATGGGATCGTTTCTGCTTAAACTTTGTCTGGAGCTGTGATCGTTTCTGCTTATGTTGTTTCTATTATTTGCCGAGTTCTGATGATTGTCACCCAATGATGAAAGTAAACCCGTAGATAGGAAGTGCCGTATGACACTTAAGTGCAGTTAATCCATTCCAGCTCCTAAAGGTTCACCCATGGATTTTATCAGATCCCATGGGCGCTTTCAGGTGCGCAGGTTGGATCTGCCGGATGATTTCAAAGGGGTCACTGAGGGTATGGCTTGATGGCATACGATAATTTACCGAAAGGTTTAACTAGGTATTTAGGGCTATGCAGGAATGCACGCGAAGGTTAATGTTATGTTTTTAGGCCTGTGATGAATTAACTTTTAGTTGGAATTACCGGCTGAATATAAGTTGATGACATTTTTTTTCTGAGGCCTAATTATTATTATCTGACTTATCTGGTATTTGGAAATGGTTTCGGTTTCTGTATTTGATTTATTTGTTCGTTTTTAGTTGATAAAAATCTTTGTCCGAAACCCAAAAAGCTTTATCTGACTTTAATGGATGGTTTACGGGTTTTTTTTTGTATGTTGTATTTGGCACGGTATGGTTTTTCTTGTATTTTTGGCACGGTATGGTTTTTCTTGTATGGTTTGAATTTTTGTCTCGGTCCTGGACCATGGAGGATCATGCAGGAGGGTGTTATGGATAATCAAATGGTTGCTCATTGCCCATGGGTGTATTTTGATGTTCGATCTGGGTGGGTTTGGTAGGGTTTCTAGGTTTCTTTGATCTAACAATCTCTCAATCAGTGAAAGTCGTTCGTTTATGCCTTTGATTTAATTTAATCTAGAAAAACAGAGCTACCTGTTTTCATGATCCTTTATAATATTGTTTTATGGTATTTGTTCTTTCTATTAAATCTGCAGGTTGTTATTCCAGTCCTCTTAGCTTGTTACCACACGAATGTTTTCATTCTGCCATTGGTGTCCCTTTTTCCAGGAAGTCTGCCGTACATTTATTCCCTAATACTTCTCTTTGGAGTACCTCAGGATCATTTCTCTAGGAAGTACCTAGGCATATTCATGCGTAGGTTCTATTGCCTGCTAGCGCAATGGCTTTCTAATTGGTTTTGCGACTTGCGTTTGCTGTTGTTTTTGTAATTGTTTTTGTAAGGGTTTCTGCACTTTTAGGCCCGCAATGCATTTTAGTCAGATTTATAAATTTTTGATGGTTTTCAAATTTAAATTTGCCATTTTATTTCGAAATTTAGTACATAATTCTCTGTAGGAAAGAATACTGAGTTTGAACAGTTACAGCCAACTTATTCCTCTTGCTCAACAAGAAATTTAGTGCATAATTCTCTGAAGGAAATAATACTGAATTTGAACAGTTACAGCCAACTCATTCCTCATTGCTTAACAATGAATTAAGTTAAATGTGTGAATATTGAAGTAAGTACAGGACTTGAACTCTTTGTTTGAACAAATGCCACTTTGGCAAAATCCTTTTGGCTCTGGCTTGCAACGGGCCTGCTGCACTTGGAATTCCACCTTGAATTATTAAACAAGAAATTAAGTGCATAATTCTCTGTAGGAAATAATACTGAATTTGAACAGTTACAGCCAACTTATTTCTCTTGCTCAACAATGAATTAAGTTAAATGTGTGAATATTGAAGTGATTACAGGACTGGAACTCTTGTTTGAACAAATGTCACTTTGACAAGATCCTTTTGGGTCTGGCTTGCAACGGGCCTACTGCACTTAGAATTCGACCTTGAATTATTAAACCTAGAATGCTGTATTTTATTTTAAAGAACCTCTGCTAAAATAAAACAGAAGTAGGGCATTTATAATGGGAACTAAATTATGGCTGATAAATCTAATATTATTACAAGTTCTTGACAATAGAAACACTTGTATTTAGCATAATTAAACCTTTTTATAGAAATCAGCTTCCACTTTTATCTAGGCATTGAGAGAGGTCTTCTTTGTAAGTTTTTTGTTTTTGCCCTTCAAATAACGCTTTACACCAAGCTTTTTAGTTAACTTAAAACAGAGGACACTTGATAGAGAACCAATGAACAAAGAGGACACTTGATAGAGGAACAAAGAGAGGTAAGAGACGTCAACTCCTAAATGCTGAAAGGAAAGTGGGTTACTCCTAAAGTAGTTGCTAATGGAACTACTTTATGCATATCTGGTTATCAACAAATCCTGAAGTCTTGTTATGTCTTGGTGTTCTGTTCCTTGGGTTTGGGTTAGGAGTTATGATCTTTTGGTTTGGAGTTATCAACAAATCCTGAAGTCTTCTCAAGTCTTGGTGTGCTATCCCTTGGGTTTGGGTTAGGAGTTCGATCTTTTGGTTTGGAGTTATGACCTTATAAACCTTTTGGTTTGGAATTATGACCTTTTCTCCCCAAGTATAGGGATCAGCTATAGGGTAAGAAACTTGGAAATGCTTTTATGCATTTCTGGAATTTGGCGATCAATTTTTTTTAAAGTCCTTAGTATACCATCTCTTAGGTTTGGAGCTATGATCTTTTATTTTCACGGATCAAGAGCTATAGGGTAAGAGTCTCGGAGATTCCCTTCTCTATGCATTTTTGGATTATCAATAAATTCTATAATTTTTGTATGGAATCTAGTTATCAACAAATTCTACAATCTTCTTTGTCTGTTATCCCTTGGATTTGGAGTTATGACCGTTTATCTTCAAGAGGATTTGGATTTATGACCGTTTATCTTCAAGAGCTGTATGGTAAGAGTCTTGGAGAATGCCCTACACTGCATTTCTGGAATTTTGGTTATCAAGAAATTTTATAATCTGGCTAAACAAATTTTATAATCTTCTTCCGTCTGTTATCCCTTGGATTTGGAGTTATGACCGTTTATCTTCAAGAGCTGTATGGCAAGAGTCTTGGAGATGCCCTACTCTGCATTTCTGGAATTTTGGTTATCAAGAAATTCTATAATCTTCTTCTGTCTGTTATCCCTTGGATTTGGAGTTATGACCGTTTATCTTCAAGAGCTGTATGGTAAGAGTCTTGGAGATGCCTTACTCTGCATTTCTGGAATTTTGGTTATCAAGAAATTCTATAATCTGGCTATCAACAAATTCTATAATCTTGTTGGTCTGTTATTCCTTGGGTTTGGTCCTTGGTTTTGGAGTTGTGACCTTAATTTTTGGAGATCAAGAGTTTTGTTATTTTCTACAAATTCATGCATAGATCAACAGGCCCTTTTATCATAATTGCATATATCCACAGGCCCAAGCCTATAATTGTTATCTATTTTAAAATGCATTTTATCCTTCAATTCCAGGTGATTTTGACACGAGATTTTTTTATCTAATTTAAAATACATCTTATTCTTTAATTCGATTTCTTATCTAATTTAAAATACAGTGATTTTGACAGTTTAGATGTTTCTAGGTTGTGGTTTCTTAAGCTAACTGTTGAAATTTTGACACAGGATTTTGCAGTTTAGATGTTTTTAGGTTGTGCTTTCTTAGCCAAGGGTTGAAATTGATTCAGCAAATCAGTTTAGATGTTTTTAGGTTGTGCTTTCTTAACCAAGGGTTGAAATTGATTCAGCAAATGACTTACTTTTTTAATAAACAAAAAAAATATCATTTTTCTTAGCTAAACTGTTAAAATTGACCCACTTACTTTTCTAATAAAGAAAAAAATATCATTTTTCTTAGCCAAAATGTTAAAATTAACCTACTTACCCATTTGCTGAAATTGATTCAGCAAATGACTTACTTTTTTAATAAACAAAAAAAATATCATTTTTCTTAGCTAAACTGTTAAAATTGACCCACCTACTTTTCTAATAAAAAAAAATATCATTTTTCTTAGCCAAACTGTTAAAATTAACCTACTTACTTTTCTAATAAACAAAAAAAATATCATTTATCATAAAAATTTAGACGTACTTTTCTAATAAACAAAAAATAAAAAAAATATCACTTATCATAAAAATGTAGACGTACTTTTCTAATAAACAAAAATTATCATTTAAATGGAAGAATAAAATGTATTTATAGTTTATACTTTAATGTAAATTAAAAAACTCTAATTTAAACTCTATTTTTATAATAACATTTAAAAACTCTAAATTTTTATGATAAAAACCTTGCAGTAGATCATATTTTTTTTGTTTATTAGAAATGTAATTTAAACTCTATTTTTATAATAACATTTAAAAATTCTAATTTTTTAATTTATTTATTAGAAATGTAATTTAAACTCTATTTTTATAATAACATTTAAAAACTCTAAATTTTTATAATAAAAACCTTGCAATAGATCATATTTTTTTTTATTAAAAATGTATGTCACTTGCATTCAATATTTTAATCATTGGTTAAAAATCATTATCTAAGTCAATATTTTAACCATTGGTTAAAAATCACTAAGCGGTCAAAATCCTGTCAAAAATCACCTATAGATTTTTGGGTATCTCCTATTCAATAAACACATTATAAACATAACTTAACTGATCACCCATCTCTTAGTCCTCTTGTCTCTTAGTCCTAGGCCACATACACCTATCTCTTAGTCCTAGGCCACATATGTAAAACCTAACAAACAAACTCACACCTTAATCAATTAAGCTAACAATAATTGATCTTACAATAAATCTTATCAAATTCCAAATGATGTTATCTTTAAACATCAATTAAAACTTGGGTTTCTATTTTCGCTTTAAAAATAAATTAAAACTTAAATGAACATAGTAAATCCAAGTTTTCGAAACTTGATATAGACCTTGAAATTAGTAGTAGAAGTTATTGAAGGTTAATGAGTTGCAAGGCTAGAAAAGCTACTCATTGACTTTGCATTGGACCGACTTAGTAGAAAAATGACTTTGCATTGGACCGACTTAGTAGAAAAAAAAGATCTCGAGTATCAACTTTATTAGTTAATTTAAAATTCTTATTAATTTTTAAGAAATATAATATTGTTAGTAATTTTAAAGAAAAACTTAAGAGTAATAAAAAATTAATTTAATTTTTTTTTCTGGAGGAATCAACAACTAGTTGCCGCTACCACTATAACCTCCAGGTGTGTCTATGATGCCTCTTACCCGACACACAAGGTAAGTCGGGGGAATTGAATTCGAAACCTAGGTAAGTCGGTAAAAAAACTTTTATGGATTTTATAGTTACTTTTTGGACAATTGTAAATGTTTTATAGTGCTCTCTACAACTGAAATCTGAAATTTACAATTGTATTTTTAAATTTGGAAGCCAATGTTACATAAAACATTGTGAAAAAAATAAATTATCAAATTTTTAATTTAAGTATATATGAAAAATATTTTATTAAAATATAGTAAAAATATATTTTATTAAATTAAAAAATTAATGATTTTTAAATTTTTTTATTCATATTTTATTAAAATATAGTGAAAATACATTTTATAAAATTAAAAGTTTTTATTTTTTTTTAAAATTTTGAAACTTGAGTACTTCTTGTTTAACAAATTGTGTTGCATGCATTGGAAAACTTTTGTTGTTGGGAAAATACACAAAATTAAAAAAAATCAATGTTTTTTAAATTTTTATTGTAAAATTTTGAAAATTGAGTACTAAGAGTACTAATCTACTTATTGTTTTTGTCTAACAAATTGTGTTGTATGTATATTTTGTAAATTTAAGAGTATTAATTTAAGAGTAATAAATTATTGTTGTGGGGAATGAGAGGCTTCGAGGGGAGTTGTTTTTACAATTGGTGTTATTGGTCTTGTCTTGTTTTTTGAGTGTTGAATGACAATTGCTGTCATTGGCCTTGTCTTGTTTTTTTGAGTGTTGAATGACCTTAGTGGGACTAGCGAAAGTCGTGGTGGAGTTACAACCCCAACTTAGGGGTGACCTACTGTTGAGAATGAGTACAATAGAGTCTATGGTTGGGTGGAACATCTAAGATCTCCACCTAGTTGGTAAATTTTATTAAAAAAAAATGTGTTTTTATACGTGTTTATGATGATTATCATATGGTTATTTGTGTTATTCTGTTATGCTATAATTGTATATAATTATGCATGGTTTATATGCTGTTAGCACTGCATAATTGTGTTCATATGAATTGATTATTGGTATCATAAATCTAATGGGTTGAATTGGAGAAAATTCAAAAACTCAATGCTTGACAAAATTTAGTGACACATGCCTAGCATGTCACTAAATCTTGACTTTGTCAAACATTGAATTTTCAAATTTTCTCCAATAACCCAAATAGTTCTCTAATACCAATTAATTAATATGCCTTACATATGAACACAATTATGCAATCCTAACAACGTATAAACCATACATAATTATATACAATTATAGCATAACAAAATTAACATAAATAACTACATGGTAATCATCATAAACACATATCAGAACACTTATCTTTTAATGAAAATTACCAACTCGTTGCAGACCTCAGACATTCCTCTCAAGCATAGACCGTTGTTCACTGATTTTCAATAGCAGGTCGCCCTTGAGTTGGGGCCATGACTCCACTAGGGCAAAGGCTACCTAAGCCAAATTAAGGTCCAAGCATACAACAAAACAAGACAAGGCCAACGGCACCAACTGTCGTAGTACTTCCCCTCACAACCTCTCATTCCCCACAGTCTGTCCCACTGAAGGAAGTGTACCTCTTTATTACTCCTCAGTCCTTTGGTTGTCCCACTTTCCTTCGAGGGCTTTAGCAATAGGTTGACCAGGAAGTCTTAGAGTTTTGTGGTACTTAGAACCACTTAGAACACAAGGTTGCTATCAAAGAGTTATGACAACCACTAGGCCAACACACAAGGAAACCTATTCCCAACAGTTCTCTCACCCAAAGAGAATGCTCCACAGGCTTGACAACCTGCTTCTTTAGCTCACACTCTCCAAGTAATGGTACGAATCATGGAATTGAAGAATAGAATGAGAATTGAATGATTTTCCGTTAAAACCCAACATTATATTTGCACGTTCCTTTCTTGACACTACACTCAAGGAAGTACCTTTTGGTCCACTTGGTAATTCGTTCCTCCACTTAGGAACTTTGGATAAAATCATATCATAAGACTTAGGAGTTAGGAACGATATTATTTTATTCCTCGGCTTAATTCCCCTTGACTTAGCCCTTTTTCTTAGGCCCTTAGCCCCCTTTCTCTCTTGTGGAGTCCTAGCTCCCCATAATCTTTCGTCTCATTTAGTATGTAGTAGTGATGTTGACCTTTCAACTCATAGGTTCCCTAGTCTAAATCACACAGACACTCTAGCCTAAAACATAATGGCTAACTCTAGCCTAAAACATAATGGCTCACTAGCCTATAAACATATGTATATTTACAACATGTAGTTCAACCTAGGGGTATTACATTCCCCTCCCCTTTATTTATGCACTGTCCTCGGTGCATTGTATACGCATGTACAATCAAAATTCTTCAAAAAGACAACAAAAGATGTGTACTCCTCATGCATGACATTCTCATGCTCCCATGTTGCATCCTTCGAATCGTAGCAAGTCCACTGCACTTTTACCAGCTCGATGGCTCGATTTCGGTGCACCTTGACCTTCCTATCCATTATGAACACTCGTTGGACCTAAAAGTCTCCTTTGTGCTCCACCTGGATCACATTCCAATCAATTATACATATACTTTTTAAGCAAAGACATATGGAATACATTATGAATGCACATGGATGCATGTAGTGCAAACATGTATGCAACATATCCAATCCTCTCCAGGATTTTAAATGGTCCACAATATCTTGATGCCAATTTTGGGCAGCCTCCCAATTTCCGCAAACTCTTCTTAGCCTTTTCTTTCAAGAAGACATGCTCGCCCACTTTGAATTCTCTGTCTTTTGCCTTTGTTTGCATAACTTTTCTTCATATCCTGCACAACCCTTAAATTATGTTTTATTTTTACCATCTGCTCTTCCATTTCTCAGAGCAATTCCGACCCAACGATGACTCTATTAGCTGGGCTGTCCCAACTCATAGGCGTGTTACACTTTCTGCCATATAATGCTTCAAATGGGTTCATCTTTAAAGATGTTTGATACCCATTATTATAAGTAATTTCAATTAAATGTAGATAATCTTCTTATTTTGATGGTTTATCCGTTACATACATTCTGAGCATATCCTCAATCACTTGATTGACCCTTTCTGTTTGCTCATTTGATTTTGGGTGATATGCTGTGTTAAAGTTTAAATTTGTCCCAAAATCCTTTAAATAATCCATTTCAAAAATTTGATGTGAACTTGAGATCTATGTCAGAAACAGTTGCCTTACGGACACAATGTAACCTAACAATTTTTCTCATATAAATCTTTGCAATATTAGCTGCCTTGTGGGTTAGCTTTACTAGAATAAAATGAGCAGTTTTAGTTAGCTTGTCCAACACCACCATGATGGAATTATGTTGTTTCATTGTTTTGGGTAGCTTGGTAATAAAATCAATTGCTACCACTCTCCATTTCCACTTCGGAATGGGTAATGGTTGTAGCAATCCAATGACCTATTTTTTCATGCATGGTAAAAAATATTGACTCTTTACAACTGCAATTGTTTTCTAATATCTTGGGTGTTCATAAGACACATTATGCATTTTTCTCAGCACCATATTTTTCAGCTCTCGAGATTTAGACACATATACTTTGTCCCTGTACATGATGATTCCATCCTCTCACAACTTATAATCTTTTAATTCTCTCTTGAAAATTACTTGTTTATCACTGATGGTGATATGATTTTATAGTTTCCAAAATTCCATTTTTAAAATCAGATTTGTACATGTTAATGGTTGTAACATGCATCTCATGCGCTCTTTTGCTGAGTGCATCAACCACTTTGTTCTCTTTATATTTGATATGCTTGATTTCAAAGTCATATTTACTCATGAATTTCAACCATCTTATTTGTCTGACATTCAATGTTGGTTGTGCAAACAAATATTTCCGACTACTATGGTTTGTTTTCAGCGCAAATCTTTTCCCCATAAGATATTGCCTCCACATTTTTAATGCATGATTTATGGCTGCCAATTCTAAATTATGTGTGGCATAATGTATTTCATGTTCTTTCAATTTATTTGATTCAACAAATAACACTTCCATTTTGGGTAAAGACTCCTCCAAGCCCTTCCTTGCAAGCATCAATGCACAAAATAAAATTCTCTTTTGGGTCAACGATCTTCAATATTGGTGCACTTGTCAATAAATTCTTCAAGCATTGAAAATTTTCTTCACATTCAAAGGTCCATTCGAAATTCACATACTTTTTTTGCAAAGAAGTGATTGGATGTGAAATTTTTGAAAAACCTTCAATAAATCTTCTATAATAACTTGCAAGTCCCATGAACGATCTCACTTTTGAGACATTCTTTGGTGTTGGTCTTCCTCTAATGGCTTCTCTCTTCTCAGGGTCTACTGCTATCCCTTCCCTTGAAATAATATGGCCTAGATAATGTATCTGCCTCTGATAAAATGAATGTTTCCTTAGCTTTGCATATAACTGATGTTCCCTCAATACTTGTAGCACCATCCTCAAGTGCTGCTCATGCTCTTCTTCAGAGTTAGAGTAGATAAGTATGTCATCCAAGAAGACAATGACAAACTTATCCAAGTAATTTTTGAAAATACCATTCATCAAACACATGAAGTTAGCTGGTGCATTTGACAACCCAAATGACACCACTACAAACTCATAATGACCATACTTTGTTCTAAATGTTGTCTTGTTTATGTTTTCTTCAATCCTCACCCGAGTTAGCTTGACTTAAGGTCAATCTTGGAGAATATTTTTGCATATTTCAGCTGACAAAAAAGATCATCTATCCTTGACAAGTGATACTTGTTCTTTATGGTAACTTTGTTCAGTGGTTTGAAATCAATGCACAACTTCAAGGTTCCATCCTTCTTCTTGACAAATAGCACCGAGACACCCCAAGGTGACACACTTGGACATATATACCCCTTCTTCAAAATCTCTTCAAGCTGCATCTACAATTCCTTCAACTCTGGTGTACTCATCCTATAAGGAGTCTTGGACACTGGGGCAACTCTAGCCATCAAATTAATGGAGAAATCAATACATTTATTTGGTGGTAGCCTCGATATCTTTCTAAATACATCCTCATAAACTTTCAAGATTGGATGATCTTCAATATTTGACACCGTATTCTTAGTTGCCTCATATTTGACATCCTTTCCTGAAACTTCTTTTTAGCTACAAGGTTGAAATTTCTCTAATAGATACTGCCCTTGGAATACCATGGACTATTCTCGTGTTCTCTTCCTCATCTAAACAAGTGAATGTTTTGTTATAACAATCTAGGACAACATGATGCTTATCCAACCATTCCACACCAATTAGACAATCATATGAACTAAATAGTATGATATTTAAATCCACCTTTGTGCTTAGTCCATTCATGTCCATTGGACAATCCTTAACCAATTCATTGATTCTTCTTTTAGCTCCTGTAGCTAACTGAACTAGCCAAGATTTCTTATGCTTGCTTCTTTGCAAGTGAAATCTTTCCACCAACTTAGGATCTATACAACCATGACTAGTTATTGAATTAGTTAAAATAGCTATAGGTTGATCATTGATCTTACCTTCCACTTCAATCATATGATACTGACATTTAGCTTGCTTATTGTTCAAGGCTACATAGATCCTTGACATGCTTTTTCCCATATATTCAATTCTATCAACCTGATGTATATTGTGAACAATCATCATTCTTTTTCCTCTATTGGGGCTATCGATATACATATGGTTTCCCTCACATCCCTAACATTTTATAGTTTGTTGCCTTGGCCTTTTTCCCAATGATTATGTCATTCTGGGTTCATTTTGAGCTAGTTGTCTCTGAGAACTATTTTTGAGGAATGGTGGCTTATACCATTTATTTCTCTGCTCCATTTTACCTTTCTTCTTGTCAACCCAAACTCTCTGAAAAGTTGATCCTCCTTTATGCTAATCATAAAAGCACTTGGTTCTCTTTATTGCTTTGTCCAACATCTTGGGATCATCGTACTTTATCTTATCACTAAATATTGAAGGTAAGCCACTCAAGGATATTTGAATCTTGACTTGCCCATCCTTGATGAAGTCAACATACCTCAACAACTCCAAGAATCTCCTCTCATACTCTTCCATGGTCATGCTCTCAAGCTTGAGTTAAAAAAACTCCTACATCTTCCTGTCATAATAACGCGTGGACAAATATTTCTTCTGAAAATACTTTCTGAACTGCCTCCAAGTGATCTTCTCATCAATGTGCAAGACTTGCATGAGTTGGTCCCACCACATTGATTCTTTTCCCTTTAGCCGATAAATTGCAATTCTAGATTTGCCTGTGAGGAATAGTTGTGCAGTTGGAAGTATTTCTTCATTCCCAACAACCAAGACTTTGCATCTTCATCTTTCTTATGCTCACCATCAAATGTAGGAGGCTTATTCTTCTTGAACTCTCCCTGGAATTCATCTACCCCAGACCTTCTTTTATGATGCCTGACAGGGGACAGACTTGGGTTGCTTTCTGATTTTGAAAATGCATGAGCTCTAGCAGTTGAGTGCCTTGTTGAATGATGTTGATGTCTACTAGCACTTATAGAGTGTCTTTTCTTTTGGCATGAGGTCTGTTCCCTTCTACTTTCCTTGAATCCGATTCTTTATCCATCCTCCTCTACATCATGTTCAAACTTTGCAACAACTGAGTAATGATGTTGTTCTTCCCCTCTTGAGTTCTCATAATTCTCTCATTGTCTGCTCTGTAGCTATACTCATCTCTCTGCAAGCTTCTCATTGTCTCTACTGAATATATATTTTCTACTTTTCCTTCTCTATGCCCCATTTGACTCAGTACCTGCATTACCCATGCTAACATACAACCCTTTTTCTCCTCATGGCTATAGGTTCTTTGTGCATCATCCATGTATTTAGATCCTATTATGATTTTATTCTGCGCTACTACTACTCTTAAGTCTGTAAAATGTGCATGCAACATAATTTGTTAGATGGAACAATAATTTAGAAATTCTAGAAAAACATGCATAAATTTTCCTTTTTGGGTCACGAGTCATATTCCTTCTGATTTCCTGTGAATTCTACTACTCAATTCGTAGTTCTGGTTGCACATCTGGATTCTCTCATCCAAAATATTTACAATGACTACCCTCTTTCTCAAATAGGAGATCTGAGTAGGAAGTTATAATCATTTGAATATTGCTAATTTACCCCTTTTTGTGTACTTTTCTTTAAGGTGCAATTAATCTCAAACACCAACTTTGTCACTTGTAGAAGTAAATCTCTAAGGAATCATGGAAATTTTTGAATGAGACATAGATAAAAATGATGACAAAGAATTAATAAAAAATATCAGATTGTTCAACTGATGTTGCAGTCAAAATCTGCAACAATCTGGAAATGATAACTTTGTTATTTTTCACCCCCTTTTCCAGGCTTAGAAATTTTAGCCTCTATCTCCAAAACTATGCACTTCTTGAAAAACTTCAATAAACCAAAGTTGTCTGGATTGATGAGTACATAAAATGTCAAATAAATAATTTTTTTCCATATTTTCCATCTAAGGACCCTTTTCCTCTAAAAATCCCCCAAAATCCCCCAAAAGTGGCCCATAATAGTGGATTTTGCTCTTTTCTAGCACCTCCACTCTAAACCCCTTGGAATTTGGCCATTCCCTTCGCATAATATCTTCATGTTTTATTTTTTGACACTCTGTAAAAGTCTCGGTAGTAACTATGCTCCCACCATTGATCTTGACCTTGATCTTCAAAAACATGTCATTTGCATTTTCTGGAAAATCAGAGCATAATTGGCCAGTGGCCCTTTATGGAATTTATGTAGCCTTCGACACTGTGGGAAAAAATCAGAAAATCTTATCTTCTTCTGAGTTATTATGCTCTTGCTATGGCCAAAATATGAATTTGGCTTCAGACTTGTTTTTTTTTTTAACTATAGGACAATTTTTCCCATGTGGCATCTTTGTTGACGTAGCTATTGATGTGCCATTATGGGTCAACATGGAAACATGAGGTGATGCCATGTCACCCTCTTGGACACCCTTGCCCTGCCTCGTCTACCTTCATCACCTCCCCCCTTCCTAACACCCTCCTCTTTGCTCTTTCTATCTATTATATATATATATTTTTACCTTTATCCTCCAAGGCCCACCGTACCTGGCTTCCCACATGGTATCTTGTCCTACCGTAGATGTGATGAGGTTCCCACTTCCTCTTCCATCCATCCACCTGGATCCCCTTCATTAGTTGCGGGGACGAGGAGGTCCCATCCCGCATGCTTTTCCCCTGATACACGAACTTGCATGCTCCTAGATCAAACAATGGAGATGATCGAAAGATCGACGATTGTGGTTGATATAGCATCGTCAACTTGCTCAAGAGTTATCATCCCTCCACGATTCAATATGACAAATTTCCTAGGGATACGTGGCGCTCCCCCATTGGTTTCTCATCCCTAACATTTTTTTTCAAAACCGCTCATTAACCATGCATTACAACTTATGGTATTGGTCTATACTATGATCCGTCGCCTCACCACGCTGGTTTTCCACCTCACCAATGAGCGTACCATCGTGCCACCGGCCCGCCACCGTGGTAGTCCACGTCGCCACTTCCAAGTCACTTGACAAGTGCCCCCCATGTCGCCACTAACGTCATGTACGAAAAATCCCCAAAATTTCTTCATGGCCACCATGGAAGCCCTAAAATTAAGCCTCTTATGCCCAATTTCAGCCATGTGCATGTCAATTCGACCATTGCACCTGAAATTTGACACTCAAGTGTTGATTTCTCCATGAATTTCACTTCAAAAATTGGGGCTTTTGACCAATTTTACCCAATTTTTCCATGACTGCTCTACAATTTCCATAATTTGACCAATTATAGGTCCAAAAATGCTCAGTAAGAGGTTGAAATCGGAAATTTTAACCTCATGAACTCAAATTTCACAAATTTATCGACAAATTCCCCAACTTTTGCCTGGAATTTTTGACAAACAATTTCCAAACATCCTTTGAACTTTAAATTTGCAAATTCAACTTCCACATGCTAAATTTGATGCATACAAGCTTGGTGCTGAACCTGTGGCTCTGATACCACACTTATTTGAGTTTAAATATATTATGGATAAACTAATATCAATATATATGGATATACTATGAGTTGAAAGAAGTGGATATCTATAATTTTTTTTCCTTGAAAAAAATCATAATTTTAGTACTTTCAACAAGTACAAAATTGCATTCATATATGTCTGATATGCACACACTGCTTCATATATTTTTTCATCATTACATCATCTAGTAGTTTGTCACAAGAGAGATAGTGCTGTCCCATTATCTTTCATACAAAATTTACAAAGAAAAGGAGATCCATCATTGTCCTAATATTTCCAAAAAATAGCATAAAAAAAGTGAATAATATGTAGAATAATGCTTCTTTAGAAAACATGGCCATCCTAGAAGGGCCTATGGTAAAATATTTGAGGACCATCAATGCCATGTTCTTCAATAACCCATTTTCCAATCCTTAGTTGCAAGCCTTCTTTGGATAGCTTGTCAACCACCTTGTTACACTCCTTGTCAGATCCACTGTCTGTTTCGGGCTGAGTGTGACATTTTTCCTCGGTTGATGCCTCTCCCTTTACAATCGCGACGACACTACCGATGGAGTATTTACCTGAGTCTTCAATACCATCGCAACATATTGTGACACCACAATCTCTAAATTTGACTTATTATGCCTTGGGGGTTTATTTCCACAACCATATTGATCTGGTTGAGATTCTTTTTCCAATTCCGATCGAATCCCCACCTTTCCTTGAAATGGAAAGGAACATTATGCCACCAGGTGTCCATATGCATGGCTTTGATGGCATCTAAATGAGATCCCCTCATAATCCAACATCTGAATGAAAGACCCCACCGACGTCACAATCTCCAATTCTGGCATTAGGTCCTGCTTGATATCAACATTAACCAGAATCCTCGCCACAGTCTTAATCCCCAATTGTTCAAAAGACATATCAGCTTCAAGAAAATCCCCCAATTGGTTTACAATAGTTGTGAATCTCACCAAGTTTTAGTATTGCATAGGAAAGCATGAGATACACACCGAAATAGGCTCACTATCCATTCTTTCCTTCTTCGAATAAAAATGGGCATCCATCTTTTGAGAACCAACGGAATGATAGTGATGCAGGAGAATCTCTCCACGTCAACCAACCAACCAACCAGCCATGTCCGCGCATGCATTCAAGGCTGAAGAGAGGCGCAACCCTCGTCTTCAATTTTGAATTTGAATGTAATTTAATGTCTTAGGCTGGTGAGCAGTGAGGCCGTGCTTTGCTCAGGCGTAGAAGTGGGTAGGCCTTTAATGTTTGTAAGGCTGAGATCTAGATCCAGATGGTGGACTAGACAACCCATTCAATGCTATTGAATAGGGTAGGTAGATTGGAGGGAAGAGCTCGAAGAGCCCCTCATGTAAAAGATCAATTTTGGATCTCATTTAGGAGTAGTTAGAGATGCACAAGAGAGAGTGTGCAAGAGAAGGAGCCGAGACCTTGTTACAGGCCGTGCTCAGGAACACCTTGTAAAAACAGACATTTGCCATTTAATACAAACAACAGTTTTTCCTGCATGTTCCCTGTGTTGAATAAATGTCTTTGTGTGTTCTTTATGCTGTAGATGTATGCTAGACATTTGCAGAGAGTTGTTTGATTTCAGGCTTGAGAGGTTCTTTGTGGTTTCATGCCAGGAGGGTGTGACAGAGTACTGCGGTCTCTGAATACCAGTGCATAGATGCGCTTCTGAACTCTGCGGATTCAGACAAATACGTGCCAGGAGGGCACAGTAGTTGAAATCAACAATTCAAGGAAGACCTTTGAGGTTGCTGAACACCTCAGGAGGCAAGGTTGTGGAGAAACACAGTTGCAGACAAAATCTCTAAGGAGTTCTGTAAAGCTCTACCAGGTGGGCTTTGAGCAGGTGTAAGAGAATGCATAGAGGAACTCTGTTGTGAGTTCAGAAGAAGACAGAAGCTCTGAGGAGTTTTGTGAAGCTCTGTCAGGTGGGCATTGAGCCAATGCAAGGAGTGCACAAAAGAAGAACTCTGCTGTGAGTTCATTGGAAGCAAGAATCATTTGAGGATTCTTGATACTCTGCCAGGTGGGCATTGAGTAGATGTGCAGATAGGCACATAGAGGAAAAGAACTCTTTGAGTTCTGTGATTGAAGGAAGAATCCACTGAAGGATCTTCGCAGGGTTATTGAACACCCTGAAGGACTCAACAATCAGGTTGCTTGAGCTGAAGAGTGCCAGGAGGGCATTATATTCTCCATCTGAAGGAGAAGGGAAAAAATGATAAAATCCTTTAGGGATCTGAGTATTTGAGAAACTCAGACGGATAGCACCGTGCGTGCAAAGACTCTGCAGAAGTGTAGAAGTCGTAGAATCCCTCAAGGATTCGAGAGTAAAGCTTAGGAGGAATAGTGCTTTCGGTGCATGAAGCCACAACTGCAAGGAGTGCAGAGGCCAAAGAACCCTCTGAAAGAGTTCAAAGTTCCCAAAGCTCAGGAGGGACAACGTTTTTATACGCACAGGCGAGGACTCAAGTCGTAGAGAAAAGAAATAGAGGTCGAGGCCTTTGAGAATTTGAAATTCTTCCAAGTCTGGAAGGAAAGCGCCAAAGTTTAGGAGGAGCCATAGCTGTCGTCAGATCTGCCGAGAAATTCTGAGTCGTTGGATAAGATTTCACGTCCAGGGAGCAGCAGGAGGAGCGCAAGAGCCAAAGAGATTATGAACCGTTGGATCTCGTTCAGAATCGCCGATAGCCCTTAGATCTGTCGAGAGTTGCACGAGGGTTAGACCTCACCCATAGAGCAGTAGAGAGAAAGTCTTGAAAGGGGTGATATCGGGATATCGACATTCGGGAGTTCAGGGGTCTCGGGGATGAAAGTCCGGGCACTCGACATTAAAAGTCGCGAAACTGCGAAAGAATATGAGCCATCCGTTAGAAGGAGGACACATGTCACGAGATCACCCATATCGGGGATTCAGATATCGGAGGTCAGAAAGGGAAGTCCTTCAACGTCACGAGTAGTGAATCCCAGAGGAAATCTGAGCCGTTCGTCTGAGAGTGGACACGTGTTGCGAGATCCTCTCTATCGGGGACTCGGACATCAGGGTTCAGAGAAGGAGGTCCTTCGACTTCGCGAGTGGCGAAGTCGCGAAAGGATCAGGACTGTCTGTCTGAGGAGGACAGGTGGCAGAGATCAAGGGATCTCGCGAACTTGGAGGTTCGCAAGGGTGAGAGCCCAAGAGTTGGGAGCTCCAAGTCGCGAAGTCACGAGGAGCGGAGACATCCGTTGGATCCGGGTTAAGGGAGGACCGTTGGATCAGGAGCTTCATCTGGTTTCGCGTATTCAGAGGTTCGGAGGTTGAGAGGACCTCGTCTTGACTGCAGAAGTCATGAATTTCTGAGAGCCGAGGCTCATGTGGACACGCGGCAGAACCACAAAGTGGGGCCCATGTGATAGAAAGGCGGACACGCGTCACCTGGGAAAGGGAGTCAACACCTCGCTGACTTCTCGGGTCTCGGGGATTCATGAGATAAGAACACGGAGACTCAACCCTTCGACTCACGAAGTCACGAGTAGTGAGAATGCGAGAAGAAAAGTCAATATCGTTTCTCAGGGGTTCGTGAAGGGAAGGTGCCAAGGTTGGACGTTGAAACTCACGAAGGCGCGAGTAGTGAGAGGAGCTAGTGCTTAGCCTAGCCAGTGGTCGTGCGCGAAAGGCGCTGACAGAGGAAGGGAGCTATACCCATTTTGCGATCTCGGGTATCGCAGGATTGAGAAGGAGGAGTCGAGAGCTTCAACTCGCGAACTCGCGAGATCGCGATATTGTGACAAGTGCCTTTGGAATTGGGCCTTGGTCACAGCGCTGTGGTCACTTGGGAAGATAGGAGCTCGCGCCTAGTGCTGTTTGCACAAGAGAGTTCCCGAAGGACCCGTGGATCGATTTTGACTGAGATTCCAGCAAGGAATCGAAAGAGACACTTTGGCTCATGAAATAAATTGAACGATCCTTGAGACCAGGAGGTCGCGCAGAGACTCTGTCGAGGCAGAGGTGGCGGTCTACGTCAGATAGCCATACCCCAGTGTTTTGAAGTACCCACTTGATATCATCCCGCTCATTAAATAGGTATGCAAACCAACCCTTCGCCAGAATGCAGACTGTAGGTTCATATGAGAGTCAACTTCCCCAATTTTCATGCACCTAGTCCTTTAAAAAATCTAATCCAAACCGGCGTCCCCAAGCCCTGCCCACCACCGCTTTGTCAGAGAATTCAATTACTCGATCCATGGTGATGTCCTCGCCAAAAATTAATTGTTTAGACTGATTTTTTTTATTTTTATACACCTCTACTTCTTTCTAGTGGGCTCCTTTTTGGATGCTTTGTCCTCCAGTAGACCCTCCTGATCCTGTAGGCTTGAATCTGAAATGGGTTTTTACCAAAACCCCCAAAACCTTCGAGACTCTTCCTCACACCCTTTGATTCTTCAACTAGTCTAAACCCAGGCCCTTCCGCACCTTTCCTATCTACCTCCCCATCTTCGTTTAGAAGAGAACTAGGTGAAAAGGGATTCAAGTTAGCAAGAGTCGAGAGTGAACCAAAGGAAAACCCTGCTGTCCACGGAGAAAAAAACTTTGGAAGTTCCTTTGTGCACTAGAAAGAGGAAAAGGGGGTCTACCCCTCCAGAAAATTCCTAATCTCCACATTAGCCTCCAAGCCATTACCCAAGAAATGTGAGAGCCCTCCGAGTAGGTTTTTGGATTCCACCTGTGCCTCGACATCGATGAATCTTGTCAAGTTAGTAGGTTTGAGGTTAATGCCCATCGATGTGCAGGGTAACAACCCAAGGAAGTCTACAACCATACCATGATTTGTATCGCTGCTAGCTGGCTTGTTACCCACCAAAAACATCCTTCCCCATGTAGGTTCTGTCTTTGTCACAACAACAAAAACTAACGCCTCCACAACTTCCACATCATTCTTAAAAATTCTAGCATCTACAAGTAGGTCAGAGAAATAATCAACAAGGTCCTCCGACCCCTCCATTGTTAAACCATGACATTCACCTCTACGCTAACCCTGCAAACCTGAGCACACCCTCTTCAAACCCTTTGTTCATCTATGAATATGTTATGAGTTTGGAACATATTTATTCCTTATATATGTTTAATGAATCGATAGATGCATCACATATTTATATTTATAACATGATACATTATATAAGAAACATTTGTTTTAATATAATACAGATTATGTATATATATAATATGATCTATAAATATGTTATGAGTTTGGAACGTATTTATTCCTTAGGTATGATTAATGAATCGAAATACATGCATCACATATTTATATCTATAACATTATACATTATATAAGAGATATTTATTCCTTATGTATGATTAATGAATCGGAATACATGCATCACATATTTTTATCTATAACATTATACATTGTATAAGAGATATTTGTTTTAATATAATATATATATATATATATATATATATATATATATATATGATTGAGAAAAAATGTGCTATATATATTTATTATTTTAGGAAAATTTAGTTATGTTTTGATATATTTAATTTAATTATATATATTTTTAATAAATTAAATTAAAATATTAAATATTTTTAATTTAATTAGATTTGTTTTAATTTTAATTTTTATTATTTTTTTCTTTTACAATTTCATCATTAAAATAAATAAATATATTTATAACATAAAAAATCTTTTAGTTTGGTGGGTTAGTTCAAGTGGTTGAGTACTATGAATTATAAGTATAAGGTTACGGGGTCAAATCACTGGGTTGACTGCCTCTGTAGATATTATGGGGCCTCACTCGATGTTCCCATCGAGTTAACTTGTCAAAAGTACAGAAATGCAACCGCTCGATTTACCTCCCATATCTTGGGATGTATATTCCAACATCATTTACATTAAACTCTTTAATTAAAAAAAAAACCCATTCTACTCCTTCAACAAACACTATGCAAAATCAAATGATACCTCAAATTTTGAATGAATGTCATCATAATTCAAGTGTGTATGGTGGATTCTCCCAACATAAAAGGCGTTTCAAAATGTATAGGTCATCCTGGGTATTTTTGGAAGACAATTTGAAATCAAGGAATACAGAATCTCTGGAAGTCAATTTGAAATCAATGAATACAAAACCTCAACTAATTCATCACTCAATCATGTTGTTGCGTCTATCTCTCTATTCCTTGAAATGGTTAGGCTTCACCCTCAACCATGCTGTCCAAAGCAAGAGAAACACCCATGCCCAAGTAATCTCTTCATGTTGCAATCTCATGTTCACACAATCCTCAAAACTAAGGAAAGTCCTCAACTCACCTTCTTCCGCCGAGTCACCTCTCCACAACTCAACATTTGCAATGAGTGTGGCCAACGCACTCACACTCCTCAAACGTCCCAACAAACTGTCCAAAGTGCTCCAAGTAGAATGAGTCACCTCAAAGAACTTCCATGCCTTGGCACGTTCGAACCAATACTTCTGCCAACCTCAACCAACGACCCTCCCATATCTCTGATTCATTGCACAATCATCCACAAGTCACCAAGGTATGGTCCACCTCATCCAATGTCCCATACCAAAGGTGAGCTAACACCACCCAAGTCACTTGGTTTGTGTTTTGCCCATTCAGGTCGACTACCAACAATTCTTGGTTGTCTTCTTTGCTGACTCCATCCATCTCCTAGAATGGAACTACCTTGCACCTCTTGCAAGCATCCAAACTCTAGTGCTGTTGTCATAACTGTCAAGTCATCACATGACCCAACAAATATGACTAAGGCACCAACGCACTAAGGTACCTCATCCAAGAGTTAAGCAACTCTTCAAGTCACCTCCAAAATTGCATCCAAATCTACCTAAGTCCACCATAAGACTTGTCCAAGTAGGTCACTCCAATCTATATGCACATTCACCCAAGTCAAGGCGTCCCAACTTCTACATGACTTCTTCGGATATGCACTACTTGAGCCACCCTCAAGTCTGTTGATATTTACCGTGGAAACATATTCCACTTGAACCACCAAGTTATCCAACTTCCCTTCAAAGAACTCAACGCAACACTTAGAAAATGCAAGAATTTAAAACCAACCACATCTTTCCCAATGACATTCTTGGATGCACCCATGGTTTAAGTCTTTTGTCCTGGGCCTACACTTTCCCAAGTCACTGACTCTTCGCATGAACTCCCCTCAATCACCCTTCACAACTACATAATCTTGCATAACACCTTCACTGCAATACAAGGTTGAGTCCATCTGTCCACTTCAAAAATACATCTAAGTCCCAAACTTCCCATGCCACTGGCCGAACTCACCTCCAACATCTTTCCATATCCACACCATGCACACACCGCCCACCTGCTAAGTCATACTACTTCTAATTGAATATCATAACTCTTCTAATAACTACTTGATCCGAAGGCTGTGGCTGACCCACTCGTCCAATAACCTAGCTCGACTCAACTGCTATTCTCAGTGATGCACAACATGAAGATGTAATGATGAAAATGTGTCCAACCAACTGCCTTGTTGCAAAGCAACTCTAGGTCGCATCAAGTCGTCCAACTCACCCAAGTGCTTCAACTCGTCGCAACCCATAACTGCTCCCCTTTGAAATCACTTTTGTGGTTAGATCTATGATCAACCTCTGCGATCACTTCTGCAATCACCTTTGTGATCACCCTTTGTGATCACTCTCTGTGATCACTGCTGCGATCAACCTCTACGATCACTTCTGTGACATGCCCTGAGATGAACTCTGCGATGAGTTATGCGATCACCCACCTTTCCCAAGTGCTTTGTTTCACGACAAACTTAGCTCTCGGTTTATACAAGGTGTGGGGCCAGATCAACCTTCCATCACACTTTCAACCGAAACCTTTTTCGTAAGTTTGATGCAAATTCTCTGCGACGAACTAGTTCTCTCCACCAAACTCTTCACCAAGTTTGTGAATGATCCCACTGATTTGTCTTCACAACGAACTGTGAAACCAACTGTTCTGACTATGGTAGTGGTGAAGAGTCAAATCTTCTCTGATACCATCTATCATCGAGATAGTGGTGAAGAGCTCACCAACCCTTCAAAATCTGTGACGAACAAGCTCTGGTACCATCTATCGTCGAGATAATGCTGAAGAGTTGACCAACCCTTCTTCAAAATATGTTACAAACAAGCTCTGATACCATCTGTCACGTCCCCACATGATGCCTACTCAAATCTTACGATCGCATGACACCGCGACAATTCTCACTTGGCTTATTGGAAACACCAAGGATACTTCATCCAAACTACGCCTCTTCACCTAAAGCATACACATACTCCGTTCTAGGCTATGAGCGAGTCACACTCCTATTCTAGTGAAACTCACTTGTATACTTAGACAATTCGTTAACATCTAAACACTTAGTCATTTAAGCATACATCCATGAAACAAAGAGAACACTTGCAAAGCAAACAAGAGACACATAGATATAGTTTGGGTGACAAAATACATGCCTAACACCTGGCTGTTTGATTTACAACTTGGGAAAATTCACATGACTTGCCTCACCTCACTAAGACACTCATACATAGATTCATCACACCAAGACTCCTCTTTTGTAACAACTTTCACAACTCCCATGGTGTGCCCACCACAAACTCATTGTTTCTTCTCTGTCGTAAGACTTCACATAGACCCGCGGTTCTATCTCATAACATGCCTCACCTAGACTTGTAACAAGACTTCCCCAACTCCAAAGTCACTCCGCTTGCTGCTAGAATCAAATCAAAGAATACCACCCCAACTTTGTCCACATAATCACCTTAAGGCAACACAAGTCATCCTTTGTGGAGCGACTTGGATCCTTGAGGGAGCTTGCCCCTTTTTCTCCAAATCTGTCGTAGAACCTTGAATTTAATCTTCCTTGTTCTATTCCTTCTTGGTTGTGCACCTTGTGCTCTTATATGGACTCCAAATGCCACCTTCATGAATCGTCGCATCATTTAGGTGTGTCATGCCCCTTAGTGAAATATTGTTCCCAAACGAATCAACGCGCCCCTTCGCTGACCCGATGCACCCAAACGAACCAACACACCCCTTTGTGGACCTGATGCATCCAAACAAAACTGTGCACTCATCCTTGGGACCGACATGACCCAACCTTGGTGTGCTCCTCATTCCTACATACCCCAACCTCTTTGCTCTGCCCCATGCTTGGCCTCATGCTTGACCAAGCCCCTTGGCGTGTTCACAAGCCCAAAGCACCCACTTGCCCAACTAGTATGACTCTTGGGTGCCGGAGCAACCCCAAATTCTGTCTCCTTGAGAACTTAGACAAAAGTACACGCACCCTTATAATTGAGGACCTTACAATATTGATGTTAAACAAGGTATCCAATACAAATTAAAATATGGAATAACAAACACAAAATTCCCCCAAAAATTTCAACATTTATTTAACATTGCAATTCATTGAAAATCTTTAAAACATATGTATGACACCCAAAACAACAAAACATTAGTGTGAAAACTAATATCACTTTTACCCTAATTGTAATATTGCCACACACCATATTAAGTTATTTCACATCCATAATCTCTTTCAATTGATTGAAAATATTTAAAACAGATGTATGACATCCAAAACAACAAAACATTAGTGTGAAAACTAATATCACTTTTACCCTAATTGTAATATTGCCACACACCATATTAAGTTATTTCACATCCATAATCTCCTCACAAACTCAAGAGTCATACAAATTAGATTTCATAATAAGGAATACGAGGAAAATAACTTTCCAAATCCAACCATTTAATTTCGTTATTAGTCCCTGCTGAAGGCATAGAGGGACTATAACGATCGATAATTCATTGACTTCATATTAATATGTCCTTTGAGTAAAAAATTTCACATCATCTGTATTGTTCGTACTATAGAAGTAAAAACATTATTTTTTATATAATTAAAAAAACCTTATATGTATTTTTTTTTGACAATAACGGGTAATGGTTTTTTCATTATAGGAAAGCAGTGGCGAAGCCACTGGTGCTATTACAAAGGAGGTGAGCCAAACTTGACTAAGATGTTACAAGGCCAGGAGGCTATACTCACCTTCCTGGTGATGGAAGTTTAAAGCTAAAAGATTCGCAATATGTGGAGGCTTCTATAGAAAATGCCTTCCTCGCAGAGTTATTTGCAAATACCCATTCTTGGCCTTTGAACTACTGACCAAATTTCTTTGGACCCCCCTTCTTGGACAGATCATGCTCTTGCTTCCAGTCTTTCTTCAGTTGTTCCATTTGCTCTTCCAATTTGTTGACTCTGTCTTCAAGTTCCTGCTTTGGTTCTTTGAGTTCTTTGCGGAGGTGTCCCAGCTCCTCTAAGAGCCCGAATTTAGTTGAGGTGATGTCTGCTTCAAGCATTTCCAATTGCCTAGCTGCATCGATGTCCAGGTTCTGGAGAAAATCATATTGATTGTTCAGTAGGTGCTTGAGATGATTCAGGTCTTCTTCCAACGATTTGAGCCTTTCCTCCATCGTGGGATTGCTTCCTGAACTAGATGCCATCGCCTTCCTTATTTCTCCTGAGTTGCTGCAACTGCATGAGCGTCTCTTGCCTTTGGTCACTCTGCCTCTGTGTTGCTGTCTGCCTAGCCTTCGTATGCTCCTGGGATGAGAAGGCCCTTTCCTGCTTCTCCTTATAATTTCAAATTCCTCCAGATTCGCTGAACCCAACTGATTCGTGCAATCTGGGAAGCATGGGTATTTTTCTGGAGTCTTGGACTTTTCTGGAGTTTCAAAAACCAAATGATGGATAAATCCCTCATTTCTGACATCCATCTTATCATTGATTGCCTTGGATTCACCCCTGCAGATCCAAACATGCGACTTTTCCCTTTTCCAACTCGCTTCCCTGTCATCTCCCGGATCCTTTTCCCCAGACTCATGATAGCTCCAAGCTGGATGTGGTTCCATTTAAATGTAAGGTTCCACTACTTGAGAGGGCTCCTTTGTTGGCCTCTGCGTCCGCTGATGCATTCAAATGCCAGAGTACATGGTATAGCTGATAAGTTCATAGATTTCCAAGGAGAAGATGGATTTTCTCCAATATGTGTTGGAGTTTTTCATTTTTGACTCTTTTACGGAGGATCAAGGCTTGGATTATTAATCGGGAGTCCCCTATTATCACCAGATCTTGGACATTGTGTATAATATCTTGATTTAGCCCTTGCTAGAGGGCTAAAGCTTCTGCTCTGTTGTTGGTTTCTATTCCAAGTCCCCAAGCAAACCTGAGTTCTAGGTGTCCGGTGGGGCTTACTAGGATCCCTCCTCCACTTGTTGGACCTGGATTTTCTTTGGAGGCCCCGTCAAAGAATAAAATATGCTTATTTTCCTTTCTCTTCCATTCTTTTAAATCCTGATCCTCCTTCCGAATTTCCAAAGATTCTTGTAGTGAATTGTTGCTTGTTTGCTGCTGTTGGTCTTGGAGTTTGAAGTGTTCAATCCAGTTTTCCTCTTTTGCCTCTAAAGGCCTTGAGTTATTTGCTTTGCAGAAGTAGGGGGCACTCTCGCCAAAATAGGCCTTTGTCTTTGTTGCAACTTGAGCTAGGCTACTTTTGGTCTCCCTAAATAACCTATTATTTCGTTCAAGCCAAATATTACAGAAAATGAATTTTGGGAGAGTTCTCCAAAGGGTGGAGATTTGGTCCTATTTTTGCTTTCTGAAAAGGACAAAGGGAACTCCAATTTTGGAGCAGGATGGGTGACCTCTTGAGGAAAAACGAGAGAGTTTGGTTGCATTCAAAGGGCCAACTGCCACACCTCCTTGGAGTAAATGCAATTTAGAAGTAGGTGGTCTGTGGTTTTCTCTTCTTGAGAACAAAGGGGCCATCTGTAAGGGCCTTCCCATCCTCTTCTTCTTATATATTTCTCCAGTTAATATACCTCTATGTGCCATGGTCCATACAAACATATCTATCTTTGGGATGGACTTGGAAGTCCAGATGGATTTCCAAATTGCCAGATCTGGAGGGACGTTAGGGACTGCTGCTATGTGTTGATACCCTGCTGCTGTAGTGTAAATTCCAAATAGTGATCCCCATCATCTCTTGTCTTTTTTCCTTTCCTTTAGGAGGGATTTCCCTTGCAAACAATACTTCAGAATGTTCCATTCCTATTCAAGCTCAGGAGGTCTATTAGCGATTTCCCACCTTATCCAAGTTTTTCTCTCATCATTTCCCTAGATTGAGATGTCCCACATACTTTTCAAATTCAGAGTTCTCATTCACGCTTTAAGCCGGTCAAGACCCTGCCCCGAGCCTAGTGGTGGATCTCCCATGATTGAGTCTTCCCAAACATTGATTTCATTACCATTTCTTGGTATCCAAGTGAGGTGTGATCTAAAGTGTTTCAACGCCTTCTGGCACAGAGAGAAAATTGGGGATCCTTTCTCCACTAAGGCTGGACGATCTAGGCATCTTTTCCTTGGGCCTCAAAAGTACTTCTTCCAAAGCGTTCTTTTATTCCAGGAGGATTTCCCGGTGATTAGGTTCCAAAGAATCTTTGCTCCTAAGGCTAAATTTTGAGTACAAATGTTTTTAAGTTGGAGGCCTGCTTATAAGAAGGGCTTAGTTACTTTTTCCCAGCTTATTAGATACAGTTTTCTCCTTGTCTGCTTCTCTCCTTCCCAGAGAAATCTTCTGAGCAACGCTTCGATTTTTTGAATCATGGAAACTGGGGCTAGTAACAAGGAGCTTTGGTAGATCGAAATGCTCGCTAGTACTGCTTTGATGAGGACCACTTTACTTGCAAGGTTTAGTCAGGTTGCACCCCAAGAGTTTATTCTATTTTTAATTTGTCTATCAGCGGCGTCCACTGTGCAGCCTTTGGTTTGGATTTGAAAATTGGGACTCTCAAGTATTTAAAAGCATTCCAGGTGGTGCAGCCTTCCATTCCCAATACTCTTGAGATATTTAGCATTTCCCTTGGGGTAATGTTCCATCCATAGATCTTACTTTTAGTTAGGCTTATCACAATGCCAGAGATTTTCGTGTAGACATCTAACTCTTTTTTAAAATTCTTTGTTGTCTGCATACTCGCTCCTCCCAATAACAGTGTTTCATCCACAAATTGGGCATGATTGATGTATTTTACCCCTAGGGCTATCCTCATGCCAAGAAGATTGTTGTGTCTGGCTATGATGCAATTGGAAGCTGAGTATTGAGGCTTGGATGGAATAAAGAAGCGGAGAAAGGGGACAACCTTGCCGAAGACCTCTAGAGGCTTGAAAGAACTTAGTTGCCCAACCGTTCACTAGTGGGGCTATCCAAGGGGAACCAATGCAAGATTTTATCTAGTTTATAAAGGCTGGAGCGAAACCAAAGTTTTCCATGACCTTAAACAAAAAGTTATGCCTAACTCTATCAAATACATTAGCAAGATCGAGATTTATAATCATACCTTTGTCTTTCCTTCGAATGCTTGAGTGCAGGGCCTCCTGAACTAGGATGATGTTGTCCACTATATGTCTACCTTTTACAAATCCTCCTTGATTTGCCAGAATGATTTTAGGGAGAATTTTTTTAATTCCGTTGGCTATTATTTTTGTGAGAATTTTGTAACTTGTGTTGCAAAGAGAGATTGGTCAGAACCTTCCAAAATTGTCTGCTCCTTTTTCTTTTGGAATAAGAGCAAGGAAAGATGAATTTGTTCCTCCTCCAATCTTGTTGCATCTCTGAGATTTTTGAATCAGTTTTGTAAAGTTTGACTTTATTATATCCCAGTTGTGTTGATAGAATTTGGCTGTGAAGCCATCTGGCCCTAGAGCTTTGCCTGGGCTCATTTGATCATGAGCCTCTTTTATTTCTTGCTGATTGACTACCTTGGTTAGATTGTTGTTGACTTCATCTTGGATTAGGGTCGGGACTAGAGAGAGCGGGTAGGATTTGGGATCTATTGCAGACCTTTGAGTTTCTGTGTAGAGAGTTTCAAAAGCATATACCGCTGCTGCTTTTATGCCTTCAAATTCTGTTATTATCTGATCTTGAACCTGAATTTCCGTGACTTTCTTGAACCGTTTTCTTGCCTCAACTTGTCTGTGGAAGTAGCTAGTGTTTTTATCTCTTGCTTCCAACCATAGGCTTATGGATTTATTTTTCCAGTAATTTTCCTCCTCTCTATAGGCTTGATGCCATTTCCTTTAAAGTTGGTCTTCTCGAAGTAAGGTTTCTTGGGTGATTTCCTGATTGTCCATTTCCATCTGGTGTTTTTCGAGTTGTTTTTGGGCTTCTTGGCGAATTACTATTGGGTTTGATTGGATTTTTTCCAAAGAATTTAGTTCTACCTTTAGTCTCCTGAGTTTTTCTTCCCAGACAAAAAAGGCTGAGCCTCTTACTGTTTCATTCCAGATTTTGGAGACCAGGTCATGGAAGCCTTCATAGTGGAGCCAGACTGGGCTAAATCTAAAAGGGATTGGTCAAATATTCTTTTCATGTGCAACTTCTAACATGATTGGTTTATGGTCTGATACACTGTGTGAAAGAATAGTAGAGGAGAGGGTGAGGCCCAGGAGCATAAAGGAGCTTTGGACTAAGAACCTGTCTAGCCTAGCTACAATGTGCCCCGGTCCTACCTGCTTATTTGACCACGTATATTTCCCTTTAGTTGGTTTGACATCCTCCGACTCCCACTCTGACATGATATCTTCTACCCATTCTCTTGTCGGGTCTTGCACAATGGAGCCCCCTTTTTTCTCGGCCGGAGCTAGGGTCACATTCAAGTCCCCACCAATAATGATATTTTCTAGATCATTTAGTAGCATGTAATGTTTTAGAGTATCCCAACAAGTTATTTTTTCCTCCAAAACTATCGACACATAAAGATTGAAGAGGCTTACCAGTCGGCCCAATTCTTTGTGT
This sequence comes from Picea engelmannii, assembly GCA_009831015.1. Classification (NCBI taxonomy): domain Eukaryota; kingdom Viridiplantae; phylum Streptophyta; class Pinopsida; order Pinales; family Pinaceae; genus Picea; species Picea engelmannii. The sequence continues at coordinate 566,487 of ML776788.1, forward strand.
AGAAGGCTGGTGTAGATCCAATGCATGCGAGTTTTAGATTTGATTAGATCAAACTTCATAGTGTTCCAGAGGGTGCCTAGACCTCCTGAGGCTCCTCTTGAATTTTTTTCTATTCCTTGGCTTGTTTTCCAGAGTGCTTTTGTTGTGTTGAGGAAGTCTTACTCTTCCATCTTGGTCTCCTAGACTAGAAGGATCTTGGACTTTGAAATTATGATGATATCTTTATGTGCTTCTTCCTTTATTCTGCTTCCAAAACCCCTATAGTTCCAGGATGTTAGTTTCATGATTTACCTGGGGGGGATGTATGGGCTCCCTGGGGAGCCTTGAACTGATTCCTTGTCTGCCTTACATTGATCAACTGTCTGATTGTTGGTTGCGAGCCACTCATGACGTCTTTATATGTCTCCTTTTCTCTTTCTTCCTTCTTGGATTTCCTTCCTCTGCCTATTTTTTTTGGGGTGACCATGGTGTCACTTGCGCCCTCATTGTCACTGTCTGAGGAGACCTCTCCTTCTTCCACGTCTGGTTCTATGTTCTTTCTTGTGGCATTATTTACTTGCTCTTCCTCCCTTTCTGGCATCGACATCTCTCTGGTTTCTGGGGTTGATTTCCCATGCTCCGCTTCGGCTATTGGAACTTCCTGGGAAGTTTCACCTGCTGTTTTCTCTACATGTCCTATGTCTAGCACTCTAAAACTGTTATCTGTCAATGTTTCTGGCAGTTTCCCTTGCTCCTTGGGCCGTGCAGGGATTTTCTTTTCGTTCCTTGGTCCTTTTGCTTTGGTTGAAGTTTTCCCTTTTCTGGGCTGTTGCCAACCTTCTCCATTGTCCTTCTCCTTGCTTGGGTTTTTAGGGTAGTTTCTCTGAAAGTGGCCATATTCATGGAAACCCTTGCATTTGAACGAAAATTGTTCATAGTCAAGCTTCTGGTAGTGCTGCCAATTGCCAACCTTTAACTTGATTTCCTCTAGAAGACCCACCTCTAGGTCCACTTCCACACAGATGCACATGCAAGAGTATTGGTCCTTGGGGTCTACCCTGTCAATATACTGTCCAAGCCCTGAAAATGAGATATATGTCTTCTTATGAGATGAAACCGAAGATAAAGAATCCTCTACCCACCGCATAGCAGGTTACACTATTCTAGATCAGTGGGCGATAGTTCCTTTGGATCCAGTTATCGGTAGATCTGGCTGACAGCCAAAGCCCAATGAATTGTCCTACGAGTCCATGGTCTGATAGGGATATTGCTACGTGCATAAGGTGATCAGGAGGAAGATCTATCTCCGGAATCGAATCGATCTTCTTGACGAAGCTTGGGGGGGAAGCAAGGGGAGTCTTCTTGCCTTAGGCTGTCAGTAGCTTTCAAAAGGTGTCTTCAGTTGAAGGAGGGGGAAATGGATCCCCTCCTTCAGAGGCTGCCATTGCTACAACATAGAAGCTTAACCCTAGGCGGCCTCAGAGCGTTGCTTCGTCTGATTTTTTTTTTTCTAAAAAAACCTTATATGTCATCGTCTAATCGGAGAATATATTGGAGGTCTTATTGCTAGCTTCGTTGTTCTAAATGTTGTAAATGTTTAGATATCCAAAGTTTTGAGCTTAGACGCTCTTTTTTATTTTTTATTACATTTTTACTGAAATGCTTACATACCGAAAGTTCAGAGCATCGACACTGTTTTTTAATGTTTTTTTTATTATTAGTCCCTGCCGAGGGCGTATAGGGACCATAGAGATTGATAATTCGTTTACTTCATATTAATATGTCCTTTTATTATTTTATTTCTATTTGTATTGAAACGTTTACATACCGAAGGTTTAGAGCATTGACACTTATTTTGAGGTGCTTGAATAGGTCTGACAACTTAAATGTTTACATAGCGTGAGGTCCTAAAACATGCCTGACAACTTAAATGTTTGCATACCACGAGGCCCTTAAACAATCTGACAACCTTAAATGTTTACCTAAATAGGATTCTCAAATACATTTTTCCTCGAATTTTTCCATACAATGTTGCAATGAATTTGGACAATATTGTTGTCCATCGCCAGTTGCATAGCCATTGTATGTTTCATGCTTCTTATATGCTTGGAATGCAATTTGGTCATCATTGAAGATAGATGCATTGTTTATTGGTTCGTTGGGTGCTTCTTGTTCGCTGGTTCGTCGGTTGTTGCTTATTGTTGTTTGGTTCAACTTTGTAGGGTTGAGGACCTGCACCTGTAGTTGTACCTGTTGGTGCTTGTTGCTTACTTTTGTTTACTTCAACTTTGCAGGTTGGGGTCCTATATGCGCAGTTGGAACTATTTTTTTTTTTTTTTTTGACTTTGTGGGGTCTAGGTGCTGCACCCACAATTCAACTTGCGCTTCTGTCATTCATCGTTTTGGAGTAAGTGTCGATGCCATCATTTCATTTCTATTGGTTCTTTGCTGTTCATTGTTTGCAGTTTGCAAGTAAGAATGTTTGATTATTTCTACTGGCATGCTCGCCATATGTTTCTGGTTCCTTCTGTGCTTCTGCTGTATCTTGGTAGTCATTGGAGATACATATGTTGTTTACTGGTTTAGTGATTGTTGCTTGTTTGTTGGTTCTTTGGTTCGTCAGTTGCTGCTTGTTGTTGTTTGGCTCAAGTTTGCGAGTTTGAGGTCCTATGGCTGCAGTTGGGCCTGTTTTTGCTTGTTCGCTGGTTTGTTGGTTGTTGTTTTCTTTTGTTTACTTCGGTTTTGCAACGTTGGGGTCCTGCGCCGGAAGTTGGAGCTATTTTTTTTACACTTTGATATGTTCAGGTACTGCACCCACAAGTGGACCCGCGGTTCTGTCATTTTCCATGTCTGGCGAAGTCGAGAACTGGTGCCAGTCCCGTGCCTGCCTATCCTGCTCTTAAATTTTTCTCCAATTCTTTTTCATAGGTCTGGACCAGACCTACATGCCTTTGAAAAATGTTCTTGTAGAAGAAAAGGATACTGAGATGGTGCTAGCAAGAGTGGTGTTCCGTGGATTGCAAATTGTAGTCCTCTGTTTCTATGCTGTTTGGCATGCAACATTGCTAGCATAATGAATGTATTCTCAAATGCATCAGACCATTTACATTTGGACGAAACCGTTATCATTCTAGGATACTTCAGTGTTGACATGATACAAAATAGTGAATAACAAATAATTGGACAACTACATGTGAAATTACAATGTCCACTATCTTTTTGTTAAGATAAAACATGTGAAAAATGCACTTATTAACCATATATGGTGAAATGTGCCCATATCACAATACACCCTCTTTATCCTATACATAGACTGGTGTGACCACGATACAATTTGTCTTGTACTTGAAATATGAGATGTACACCAAAGATAATGCAAAATTATATTTCCATGTCTCAAATAATATCTGGATACTTTGCTACAGAAAACCGAAATCATTCAGCTATGGCCATGCAATTTATTAATGTTTTCTGGCTTGTAATATATTTTGGGCACGAAAAAATTTATATAATTACAACCATGGATGGAGAAAAGCAAAGTTTCATGTTTCTAACTATATTTTATTCTATTCGTTGATTCTCATTTAGTGTATGTACATATTACTTGTTCTCCACTGCATACTAGCTTCCATTCATGTTCATTGTATTTTGTGCATTCCCACATTGAAACAAACATAATAGCTGGAGAAAACGAAGGAGTCTTTACCGCAGGTGTGGAAGAGGAGATACAAAGGTACATGCTTGTACTGTTATTTCATATTCCATTGTTTTGTATTTCATTTATTGTCTGTATATGTGCTCACCTAATTTATTGTATGTAGATATTGCGTATCTTCCTACATAATAACTTATCTTCATTTCCTTTGTATTTTCTGTGCCGCTACATTGAAATAAATCGAACTTTGTTTATTTTTTTTACATGTCTTCCTGCATACCAACTTCCTTCATGTCCATTGTATTTTTTTGCATTCCTACATTTAAACAAACAGAGTGGCTGGAGAAGACGATGGACACTTTGCTGCAAATGTAGAGAAGGAGTTACAAAGGTGCATGTCTCTACTCTTATTTCATATTCCAGTGTTTAGTATTTCATTTATTGCCTGTATATTTGTTCTACTTCTTCTGTTGTTTTTCACCTATTCTACTATATGTAGATACTACGTATATTTCTACATACTAACTTATCTTCATGTGAATTGTATTCTCTTTGCTGCTACATTGAAATAAATAGAACTGTATTTCTTTCTTTTACATGTATGTCTACATACTAACTTACCTTCATGTCCACTATATATTCTGTGTTGCTACATTGAAAGAAACAGATTGGTTGGACAAGAAGATGAATTCTTATATGCCACAACAGAGGGGGCTGTAGTACAATCTTCGAAAAGGTATACCAAATGTGCTAGTAAATCAAACACACAAAACGAGTGGGTGCATATAATATTGGACTAGAAAACGATGATTTGGAAACAATGGACCTTTCTTGAGACTTCCCGCTTCCAAACATTTCCCTCCCCATTTCTAATTTCCCCACTTTCTATTATCCCCTTTTTTCCCCCTCTTCTATACTTAACCAAATTCCCCTTTGTTTTTTCTCGTCTACTTTCTCTTTCGGGTTGCTTTGCTTAGTCGTATTTCCGAAAATGTCTAGGTGTGCGGGTTTGTGGACTCACAGGTTCACATTTATACTCATGCTTCTATATCATGACCCCGACCAATGGTTTCCTCATTCCATACTTAACCACTTTTTTGATCGCGGGTTCTCGGGCTAATGGGTCCAGGATTATGCCTCTAGCTTCAGAGGTTCCACCATATACAAATTGGCCGACGTAACACCCCATCATGCCCTGTTCCATGTTACATATTTTTGTAGTAAAAAAATCAGAGGCATACAATTTGACCGTCGGGTCCACATGTTTCATGAGTATCCCTTGACACCCTATTTCGTATTCCATCTCCTTCGACCTTGTATGTGAGATTAAAAATAATTATGAACAATATAAAATTCATATGCTTATTTAGTCCTTCTGATGTTGATCTACACATGCTTGCATCAGAAAAATTTGGACTAGTGACATGGCCATGAGCAGTCAATCATCGCAAACATCAACAGACTGACAAGGCCAATGGTAAATATGCATATATTGTGTTCCTCATATGTTTACCAAACAAATATCCTCAGCTATCTATTCATCTATGCCATGGTAAATATGCTAAGGTCATCTGCAACACATACTTTGCAGTTCACAAGAAGTATCAACGAGCGCAAGTGAGACGCCGAACATAGCACAAGCTCCGTAGACTAAGAGGTCTGGTTGCAAAACTCTAGCTCCATACTTCATCCAAGTTGTGCGTCTACTTGTACATTTATGCCAAGAAAAAAGAAAAATAATGCAGAATACCATTCACAATACTTTTCTTGTTCAAAAAATGTCACCAGGTCTATACTTATAACACCCAAATTACTATCAATAGAGGGCTTGAACAACTGCCGAACTGGACAAGTGTTCGTCGGGGACATAAAGGTCATCTATAGCACCTACTTGGACAAGGAGGGAAAAAATAGATCCATTATGCATGCTGACATGACAAACAATGAGGCCCCGATGACAGTCACACTGACTATTCCCACACAACATGTCCATAAACATGCATAAAAGATATTGCCAGGTAATGGGATATCCATTACAAATTTCAATATATTTCCCAAAAAAGTATATGATCGTGGTGATTGTGATCAGATTATATCACTCAACGAAACAAGTATTGTGGAAAAAAATCCCGCTATTTGTTCAGAATATCGTTTTGTCCCGAACACAACTATCAACCAACTTGCACAGAGCAATGACTCTTACCCAATCAAAACCATTGGTGCAACTATCACACTCGCGAGAAAACTTGGCTCACACCACATTCTCCATACAAAAGATGGAGAGTCAGACAACTACAAGGCAATGGTACTGTTCTCCATATCCAATTTTGTCCTTTACTTTCAATTTTGTTCTCCATATCCAGTTACACAACTATTGCATTGTTCCATGTTGCAGCTGCAATTGTTCGACACCTATTCAAATTTTTTTCCTCAATGGAACAACAATTGCATAAAGGGAAATTTCCACTTATGCTCTTAAAAAATATAACAAAGAAAAGAGATGTTAAAGAAATGATCTTTTGAAAAACCCAAGCAACATTTGTAACATAATTGCGAACAAACATAGGACAGGATCTCAAGAAACCAACTAGCTTTACAACTGTTGTGTGTATACATCTACAATTTCATCATCACTTTGCTCATACAAATTTCCTTCACCAATTCTTTGCAGTTTTTTTTGTTGTTGTTGTGCAGTTGTATATTATATTGTTCAATATATTAACTACTATGCTCACATGCCCAGGTTGAGGGTGTTTTGGTTGCAACGAATGCGTACTCAACCCCCTTCGAGCCTGTATGTGCCAAATGAAACTCTCTTGCTTCTTCTTTTACTTTCATAAATGATGATGCAATTGATTGTCTACGATGCAATAAAAAATTCCCTTACATATATAGACATTGCCTCAATGTTGCTATCCGAACCGTGGGCAACACAGTCATACATTGTACAATTAGACAACCTCTGTTACAAGATGTGCTTCCTGGGTTAGCAGAATTTCCATATGAATTATACCTACAGAAAAAGGAAAACAATGTCTACATGCTGCGCGACTTTCAGATACATAGCAAATTTACCTTAAATGAGGACAATGCAATATTGCATATCGACTAAATAAAAATAAAAAAATCATATCAAGCTTTGGCAGGAAACGAAAAAATCTCATGTGTGTTCCTAATTTTTCTTCAATACCCAGATGAATGTTCGTTCGACTCGAGTTCTTCAGAGTTTACATCTATGGTTGTAAAATTTTCTTTCCAGAGATTTTTTCTCTTTTTGTGCATTTAAAAAAACAAGGAGAATCTAACTACAAATCAAATCGTTGTTGTTATTTTGATGTTTTTTTGCATCTCCCAGTAAGACTTTTGCATATTTGTCGGTGTGTCCAAATGAAAAAAAAATGGTGGCTAGCTATGGATTTGTTGGAGGAGTCTGCACCTTTTTGCGTGCCCAAATTGGAAAAATGTTTTCCAACTATATAGCCATGGCATGATTTCTTCATTTTTTGGGTACCCAAATAAAAAAGAAGATGATCTCCAACTATAAATTTATGGTATGATATCTGCATTTTCTCGATGCCCTAATTGAAAACAAAGGGCTCAACATGGATTGAAGCATGAGCTTGAGATATTCAGAACTCGCTATAGAGATTGGGGAGTTCAGGCATTGGATTTCATACAGGCAGGTGCATTTATTGTTGATGTGCAAGTGCATAAGATTGTTTAGTCCATAAATGGGAAGCATGAGGACAAACCCCATACAAAGTATCCAACTGTGAATAACTCAGGCCCATCCTTTGAACGGTCGAAATGGATTTCTCCTATGGGCAGAACCATCAAGCATTTTCAATAATATTGGAAATTTGGCATTGTTAAAACTGTTAGTGATAGAACATGGCACTATCAGAAGCAAATGTCCATAGTGATCTTGATTCATGGTGAAATAGTAATTGACAAGTTTCTTGTTCCCCATCTGGCAGTTTTTTTATAGCTGGGACACAATGGCGAAGCTCCATTGGTTTTCTGATTTCTTGTGTTTGACAGAATTTTGTTCATATCTCATGGCCTCGATTATTTTCTCATGGGAGCATATACCAGATGCAAGAGAAAACCAATGCCACATGTGTTTTTTTTTTATATATCAAATTATTTGATGCATAGGTTGATGCGTACTTCTCTATGGACCCTTGTGGGATCTCACTTAGAGCCTTATGTGTTCATGCGTTGCCTTGTGCCTTGACTTTCAATACATTTGGTGTTTGATTGGCTCTTGGTTGTATGCTTCGTTCTGGAAAAATAATGATACATTCAGGATATTGGCACTTTTTCTATGATCTTAAAGAATATACATGACCTGCTTTGCCTTTTTTTTTTTGTAAGTTAGTAATAGAATTGAAGCCTTCTAAAAATTTATAGACTGTCTTTTCTAGGTGTCAACCGTGCCCGGCTGGGAAATCACAGTTGGCCCTAGTTCAAAAATTTGATGACACTTGTCCAAAAGCTGATGCCACTTGTCCCAAAAATAAACATAAGTGAGGATGCTGAGAAAACCTACTATGCCGCACAAGACCATGGGATGTTTGAAATTTAATCTAAGCATAGCTAACTGTCTAAGTAGAGCTGACTGTTTATACTTTTTCCTAATGAACTGAAAAAACATGGAGTAAAAGACTAGAAAAAGAGAACTTTTCAGAGACCTGGACCATAGGAAGGGCCTGTGAAGACCTGGGTATTCTTCAGCTTGCCCTTGTCTCATTCTATGCTCGCTTTCCTGAGGTCTTGGAGGAAGAGTATCAGGTTGTCCACTCTGCTCCTTTGTTCTTCATCTTGCGTTTTCAAATCCCCGAGGGCTGTTTTGGTATCCTGCTGTCCTTTGGACAAATCACTCAAAGCCTGAGTAATCTATTCCTGGATAGCATGGCTGTGGAAAGGGGGACAAAATGGGGAATCCGTCGGAGTGGCGGAGATGGATTCAGAAAGGTAGCGCAATAGGTTGAAGGCGGGAGGAGGTTGTCTCGGTGGAGGAGGAGAGGGTGGGGGTGGTGCTGTTACACATTATTTTCGTCATCCCTATGACCGTTAATGATGTAAACCTATCTGTTTCCTTCAGAGGGGTCAGTGGCCTGAGTTCCTAAAGAAAGAAGGGATAAGAACTTTTCTTGAGAAAAGAAGTTGCATTCTCCTCTGTAAAAACCCTATTAAAGAGGATGTTCGCAGGTTTCTATATAGGCAGGGTGCGAAAATGCCTGATTTTCACAGGCTGCACCATAGCTAGGTCGCGAAGTGTTCGCATGTTGCTATATAGGCAGGGTGCGAAAATGATCATACGTGGGAAAAACAAGCATCTTCTCAATGCTTCTAGAAGGAGAAACTTCCATGGTGAGGTGGCATCCGAATGGTTTGGATATTACTTGCTTTCATGATTTAGTGGGATCATCCTAACCTCCTCACCTTATCCTTTTCAACTTATAAAAGGAGAGGATCTCTCATGGAGAAAGTTAGCTTTTGGGATTATCTTGGATTGGATTGAACTTTGGATATTGTTAGCTTGGTTAGATGAGCCACTTTGTCAAGATAGATTGTGAATATTATCAGATCTATGCTCTCAGAATTCTTGGAGTGGAAGTGTGTGGGGAATGAAGGACAATTGGAAGGGACCTTACGACATCAAGGCCATGGTTGTAATCTCTCTTTCAGATTTAATATGATACAATAAAATAATTCTTTCCTATAAAGCTTGTTGTGTTTTATTGTATGATTCCTTGATCACATACATAGGTTTATATTGAGTTTATGCTATTACTATCATTTTGGTTGGTTGCGTTATTTTGTAGGATCATCATTGTATGAGTGTTGGAATGGAGCTAGGATGACGATGGCGAGAGGAAGAAATGTTTAAATGGTATGTCACCTATCCCTCTTTAGTTAGTAAATTCAATATCTAAAACTTAAGGAAAGTGTCATGTTCTGGTGTGTTTTGTTCTAGATCTAGGTGGATCTAGGGAGATCAATTAGTGTCCACACCTAATTGATCTCCCCAGATCCACCTAGATCTAGAACAAAACACACCAAAACATGATGCTTTCTCCTGAGTAGAACTTGTGGCCCTGTTTTCAAGCCCGTTAATATTCCTTTTTCCGAGTATGTCTCGTTCTTTTATATCACGAGTCCGACGAACCACTTATGCATTGCATACTTGGCCACTATTATCATCGCCGGTTCCTTGCTAGGCTTGCTCAACATTGTGCTTCCATTGTTTCACTACCTACAAACAACACCAGAAATTCCGCGATATAAAAATTGACTGTCGAAATCCGTCATTATGCCTTGTTCCATGTTACGCATTCTGCAGTCAAAAGTTCAGAGACATACAATTTTACCATTGACCCGTCACGTCTCTTGAGTATAAATTGTGACCCTATTTTGAAGCCTGCCCAACCACTTTCCATACTAGGCCATTTCTTGGAATCTCTTTCGCGGGTTGGCGGGTGGAAGAAATGTGCAATGCTTAATCACTCTTCTCCATCTCCGCCACCTTCACACTTCTTTCTAGATATGAAATTATTAAGATTTAATTCTAATAGATTATCGTTCAAGAACTGTTAAGATTGTCATTAATGTCCAAAATGCTGGAGAAAAATGTCCGTTAATACGAATTAAACCAAGATTTGCGGAGAGTTGTGTTATCCTTTCCAAGTATTCATTTCAAGAATCACGCAATCTCTTTCATGCGTCGTCCGGTTGGCGCCTCTACCAAATCTCTAATCCTTAATCACTCTTCGCCGTCACCACCACCTTCACACTTTTTTTCTAAATATGCAATTAGTAAGCTTTAATGGTAACAACTCATTACGCACAAACCATGGATATTGTCATTGATCAACGAAAGGCTCGAGGAGATCTTCCATTGATACACATTAAACCAATATTTGCGGAGGGTTATATTATCCATTCCAGATTTTCATTTCAAACATCATCTGGAGCAAACGAAAATTCTCGTTAACTTATTGCAACAATTCGACAATAGTTCTATCCAGATACAGTAAACACTTTTGGGCATGATGACCAGAGGTTCCAGTACTCCAGGGAATATTATTACTACTCATCTACCTTTGCCCAAGAGAAAAGAAGGAGATGGTCCCTTGGTGCACCGAGAGATATATTTCAAGCCAAAGAATTCCAGGGCAACCCCGTTTTCCCAGACAACCTGCTTGCCTGCATTGATGGCTAGTGAAGAGGTTGATGCAGTCGATTCAGAGCCAGGAGAAGATGATCCAATGGATGATGATACAATGATGGATGATGGCAATGTAGACACTGTTCCCAGTCCTGTGCCCAAATTGAAATCAACCATAGTCGGGGGCACTTCCTGGCTTGACGATGGCGGCCCTGACAAGACCAAAAGAAGGGGTTTCAGAAAAGAAACCGATGCTGAATGCAATAGCCGCTTTGTAGCTCAAGAGTAGGAATTCCAGAGGTAAAAATTCGTCCGTTCTGGGCAGAATTATTTCACTGTAAGGAAATGGTCTCTTGATGCTCCCAAAGATACATTTCAAGCCAAATAATTATTCAATTGTGGGACCACTCTCCTGTTCTCTGGATATACAATTAACATCTTAGGCGATGAGGACCATAATTCCCACTGGTACAAGGCATATTACTACTACTCATCTTCTTCCACCCAGAATGGACTAATTTAGGCCTTTGGAATTGCTCGTGCAACCTGTGTCCCTGAAGTCATCGACTGTGAGGAGGTGGTCTCTTGGTGTGTCCTAAATTTCAGTTTCAGGCTCTTCCACTTGCCCTGTAATGTTTTTCGTCTTCTTCCTCACAGGAAGCTCGTGAGAACTATCAATTTTACCACGAGGATGGATTCTTATGTCCTCCTGCATTTGAAAAATTCTGGGTTTCTTTCTTGCTGGGGTGCAACGTTGGAGCGATGCCAGCATAAGGAACAAGAGTGTTGTTCACTTGATTCAAGCCAAGGATTTATTCCACTACAGAACCACTCTCCTGTTTCTTTGTTGCCTCAGGTATTCCGCAAGATATTGAGATTGCGGCAACAAACATTGACCTTCCGAGGAGAAGACTGCAAAGATTTCCTAAAAAAAAGCATGGTAATGAGTTTTGTGTGCATGTTGGAGAGCATGTTGATGGCTCCTGCATGTTGCAGATCTTGTACTTGTGTTTATGAAAAACATGTTCAATGTTTTGGTGCAAAGAACTCGGTCCAATTTTTATGGATCGATATACACTGACCAATATTCTTTTTTTTAATGGATTTACTATTAAAAAAATTTCCTTGGAATCTTGGTTGCTGCTTATTTGCTAAATTTAACACTTGTTCTCATTGACATGGTTTGATAATCTCATAGTTATTGAATATTGTATTGTCTCAAGTAATTTGATCTAATATGGAGCATTTAACAATTATAGGACAATGCATTGTGTCGATCCCATCAAGATTTTTACGGAAACAAAAATGAATTTCAGGCAGTTTCAAACCAACATTCAATTCTATTTGCAATGCAGATAGAAGATAGCAAGACCAAATCACGATGCAGCAGTCGAGGCCCTGCCCCAGAAATTTCATTTTCATCTTATCCTTGCTAAGTAAACGTTTTCTTATTTCCCTTTCACTTCCTTGATTCCTTTACTCCGAAAGGGAACATTTTATTAGTTGTCCATCTCCTGGCCTCTATTTCAACACTTTTTACTTTATTAATGAAATTACCAAATTTCTTGTTCACGAATAAAAAAACAAACAAACTAATCTATGGTGGCTGTAGTCAAATGGGACTATGAAATCAACTACAATACTAAAATTCAAGATCGTCGTTTTTGTTTCTAGACATGCAATTATTAAGCTTTAATGCTAGCAACCCATCATGTAAGAAGTTTAATACTTAAGTTAATATGTCAAAGTCATGGAAGAATGTATCAAGACACAATTACTCCCACAAGTTGCAATTAAAACTAATCTTCAACAAATCATTTGCTCACATCCTTTTTAATGGTAGAAGCACAATATAAAACGAGTAAGTGGATAAAATATTGGACTAGAAAATGATGGTTTTGCAACAATGGGGCTTGTTTGAGACCAACTCCCGCTTACGAAAATTTCCCTCTACTTTTCTATTTTCCAGCTCTTTTATCCCCTTCTTTTCCCTCTTCTATACTTAACCGAATTCCCCTTTCTTTTTCCCCAGTAGTTTCTCTTTCTGGTTACTTAGTCATTTTTTATGAAAATGTCTTGCTGCGTGGGTTGGCGGATTCATGGGTTCACATTTTCATTCATGCATTTATATCGCGAATCTGACTGAGCGCTTCCCATTTTCATACCTAGTCAATTTTTCGATCGCGGGTTCTACCCATGCGGTCTCTAAATTGAACTTCCATTGTTCCGTGACCTACAAACAACACTTCGGCTTCTGCGATATGCAAATTTACTTCCAGGCTCCCACATCATCCCCTCTTCCGTGTTACACATTTTGCATTGAAATGTTTCGATACATACAATTTGACTGTCAGGGCCTCACATCTCCTCGGGAATCCTTGTCACCCTATTTTGAAGCCCGTCCGACCACTTTCCACACTTGGCCATTTCTTGGAATCTCTTTCGCGGATTGTCGAGTTGGCGGGTTTAGGAAATTTCCAATTTCTAGTCACTGTTTCCTATGCCCGCCACCTTCATACTTATTTCCAAGTATATGCAATAAGTATACAACTTCTCCAGAAACATAGATAAAATATCTTGCCAGGAAATGGAATATCTATTACAGATTTGAATATATTGGTCCTTCTTTTCTCTCTTCTACACTTAACCAAATTCCCGTTTCTTTTTCCCCTCTACTTTCTCTTTTTGGTTACTTAGTCATTTTTCTGAAAATGTCTAAATGCGCGGGTTGGCAGACTCATGAGTTCACATTTTCACTCATCCTTTTATATCACGACTTTGACCGTCTACTTCCCATTCCATGCCTAGGCACTTTTCATATCGCGGATTCCCGAGCAGGCAGGCTCTAGATTGCACTTCCATTGTTCCATGAGCTGCAAACAACACCCTGACCTCCACGATATACAAATTTACTGCCAGAGTCCCACATCATACCCTGTTCTATGATACACAATTTGCACTCAAAAGTTTCGAGACCTGCAATTTGACCTTCGGGTCCTCACGTCTCCTGGGGGACTATTGTCACCCCATAAAGAAGCCCATGCATTTGCTTTCCATACTTAGCCATTTATTGGAATCTCTTTCATGCCTCCAATTCCTAATCGCTGTTTCCTATGCCTGCCACCTTCGCACTTGCCGCAGACCCCCAACACTCAGGCCGAGATCCACTCACAGGATCGTTCGAATCCACCCTTGAGTCTAATTGACTCTTTGATTTCCCCTCGGGGAAGATCTCATACACTCACGATGTATCCACAGGTCTTTATGAATTGAGCCTATATGAACAAACACCAAGTGCCAATCCAAATCTCCTTGACCACAATAACGTCACGCCCTTCCTAATTCGGGCTTTCAAGTTTTGCAATATTGCGCTTTCTGTTGTCAAGTTTCCGGCTCCTGAACCCACTGAAACCCGAAATGCCAATTTTCTAAAATGTATTTAGCAAAGTCTGGCTTCTCACAGAACCTTCCACCGATTTAGAATTTCAGACTTCGCAATTTCATGAATCCGGATGCAAAGCTCCCAGTCCTTCGACCTTCGAACCCCGAAACAGTCAACAAGGTTTGACTCCGCCCATTTGACGAGGACACACCACTTGTCCACTCAAGTGCTTTCTACCTTTGACGTAGACTCCTGCCACCAGTCACTCTTTCTGGTCTTCGAAACTCTTTCTCCCAAAGCACTGCTTCCTCCATTTCTCGACACCCGAAGTGATGAAATCCCAAACTCCACACCAACCCCTATCACAACGCACGATTTCGAGACTTTTGCTCCACTGCGCTCAACTTCTTGTCGTCAGGATCCCCAAAATGCTGAAATGATCTGACGGCTTAGACAGATCATGATCAATGGTCCTCATTGATTCTTGAACCCAAAAGGATGAGTTCATTCAAACCTCATCTACCCTGCAACTCCTCTGGATCCTACGGTCCTCGTGGTTTCGTGAATTCTCCATAGAGAATTCTGACCGTTTGTTTCTCCTGGAAAACTTATGTGAAATAAACCAATGTTCTTCGTTATGAACATTACTTCTTCCTGATGACTTCGACCCTCATCTCCATTTTAAGTATTTTAGTCTTTGTCCTCCTTTGAACACTTCGACGACGTTAACCCTCCTGAGATTTTCTTGGACACTTCGAGCCTTGAAATAACTCCTGCACGCACTCCTTGCAGCAATGTTTCAAATACTTCTTGTATTCAACCTCTTGACTCTGTGCACTCGGCAACAACAGTCCTTCAACCCTCCCCTTGGTTGATAAGTTTTGAGCTTTCAACCAGCCTGCGCACACCTTGCACGACTTCTGTGCTTCATTGCACTTCTGTTGGAATGAGAACAATGGTATCCCTCCTGAGCTTTCAGAGATAAACTCTGAACCTTCGTCGACACACTCCTTGCGAACGTTTCACTACACTCCTTGCAGGAATTCTCACTCAGGAAGAGAAACAATTGAAACTCATTCTCTCTCTCTCTCTCAGAATTCAAACATTCAACATGAAATCATACATACACACAGTATTAAAACAAATGCATAACAGAGAGAATAAACAACCATAAGCATAGCATTCACCATGTATAAACAGAAAACATCATAACACCATGAATTCTGATTCAAAGCTTCATATATTAATTCAAAGCTCCTGTACATGGATTTCTTCTCTATAGCTCTCTGCTACGACTTTATTCTTCTTCTCTATGCTAATGTGTTAATGATACAATGATACAAGAATGAGGGTGTCTATATCCATTTTCCCTCCTATGCTCTAAAACTATCTAATATATCATTCATATCTACCTACTTTCATTAACTAACTTAAATGCTTTAATACAAAAGACAGATGGGAAGATTTCCCCATGTCCATTTACAATCTCCCAAGTATAAATGCGAGTATGTTCCTCTTAACTATTACATTAATGACTTTGTTTCAAAATTCAAAATGGGTCTTTATGAAAACATGCTCTTTTCTTCCTCCGCATGTCCAACTATTTCTTGGGTTTAGTCATGCGCTTTGGGCTTTGCACGATGCTCCTACATCATACTCCCTTGCTTGAAAGTTTTCATGAACTCCTGTTCATGAGCTCTTGCACGGTCTGTCCATGCCTCTGAATTTCTTCTTCATCTTCCCAGCTGGCATCTTCAACTGGATGTCCCTTCCATTTGACCAAGTATTCAAAATACTCTTTTCTTATGGTCTTCCCGCTGACTCTCTTGTCAATTATACTTTCTATCTGTGGCTTTTCAGCTACAGGAATTTGTTTAGTCCATTGAACCTCTGTCTGTTCATCCTCTGCTCCTACTTCTCCAGCTCTGTAAGAGTACAAATCCACAACATTGAATATCGGTGAAATTTCGATCCCATCGGGTAATTCAATCTCATATGCGTTTGCCCCAAATTTCTTCAAGACCTTGCATGGTCCAATATTTTTCATCTTCAACTTGTTATATGTTCCCCTTCAGAATCTTTCCTTCCTCAAATGTGCAAGAATCAGATCACCAACTTCAAATTGAAGTTCTCGGTTGTGTTGATATGTTCTGCACTTGTATTCTTGGTTTGAACTTTGCAATCGCTCCTTGACTTGGCTGTGAAGCTCCTTCATTGCTTCTACAAAGTCCTCTGCACTAGCACTCCTGAATTCATTTTGTTCCGAATCTCTCAATTCAGAAACTCCCCTTGGCTGCATTCCATATACAATATGGAATGGACTCTGCCCTGTGCTTCTATTGAACGAGTCATTGTAAGCAAATTCCGCTTGTGGCAGAATGTGATCCCACTGACTGTGGTGTTCAGTCACTAGGCTCCTCAGTAAGTCTCCCAAGCTTCTGTTCATGACTTTTGTCTGTCCATCCGTTTGAGGATGATACACTGAGCTAAATGACAAACTTGTCCCCAACTTCTTCCATAAAGTCCTCCAGAAATGTCCCACGAACTTGGTATCTCTATCCAAAATAATACTCCTTGGCAAGCCGTGAAGTATGACGACTTCTTTGAAAAACAGGTTCGCAATATGAGTTGCGTCGCTGGTTTTCTGGCATGGTATGAAATGTGCCATCTTTGAAAATCTGTCGACTACCACAAAGATCGAATCACATCCTCTTTGTGTCCTTGGTAGTCCCAATATGAAATCCCATGACTTTTCTGGTATGGGTAACGACTGGTATAATCCCGTGTTCTGCCTTATACCTTTCGTGTGCTGGCAAATTCTGCATCTATCCACAAATTTCTTAACATCTGTTCTCATCCCTGGCCAAAAATACGAGCCATTCAATTTTGAGAACGTCTTATCATGACCGAAGTGTCCGGCCAATCCTCCACTGTGTTTTTCTTTCAACAGATTCTCCCTCATGGATCATTTTGGAATACATAGCTGATTGCCCTGAATAAAAATCCATCATGGATCATGTATTCAATCCATTGGGTTCTGTCTCTGGGAACTGGATTCTTAGACGCTTCATATGCTTCCTTAAAATTTGGGTCATCTCTGTACATCTCTTTGAGGTTATCAAAACCCAAAGTTTTGACTTTGAATTCCTGCATAAGCAAACATTTCCTGCTTAAAGCATCAACAACTTTGTTAGCAGTTCCAGAAATATGCTTAATTACAAAAGTAAAATTCTGCATGAATTCAACCCATTTAGCATGCTTTTGGTTCAACTTGTCCCGTTGAGTCACAAATTGCAAATCATGATTGTCGCTGTACAAAACAAACTCTTTAGGAACCAAATAGTTTCTCCACTTCTTCAACGCTTGTATGACCGCATATAATTCCTTGTCATATGTGGAGTATTTAATCTTCGCTTCATTCAATTTCTCACTGAAGTATGTGATCGGTCTGTCATCTTGGATCAAGATCGCTCCAATTACAAACCCACTCACGTCACACTTGACCTGGAATGTCTTGCTGAAATCTGGCAACACCAATATTGGTTGCTCTGTGATTTTCTTCTTCAGCAGGTTGAAACTCTTCTCTTCTTCCTCTGTCCAGTGAAAAGATTTATGTCTTTTCTTCACCGTATCCATCATCGGTGCGCTAATCCCACTGAAATTTCAGATGAATTTCCTATAGAAACTTGCCAAACCATAAAAGCTTAGTACTTAAAACACACTTTTCAGTGATGGCCAATTCTTAATTGCATCCACCTTTTTAGGGTCCATTTTCAACTCATTTGCAGAGATAACAAAACCCAAATAAATGAGTTCTGTCCTCATAAATGATGATTTCTTCACATTAATCAACAACTTCTCTTACTGTAATCTCTTCATCATGGAAGCTAAATGCTTCAAGTGCTCTGCTTTAGTCTTGCTGAAAATCAATATATCGTCTAGATATACATTGATGAATTTTCCTATGAAACCCTTCAGGACCTCATTCATCAACCTCATGAAAGTACTGGGTGCATTCGTTAAACCAAACGACATAACAAGACATTCATACAACCCTTCATTTATCTTGAATGCTGTCTTCCATTCATCACCTTCCCTCATGCGAATTTGATGATATTCGCTTTTCAAATCAATCTTTGAAAAAAATCTTGCTCCACTCAAGCAATCCATTAAATCATCCATCCTTGGTAATGGAAATCTGTATCTGATGGTGATCTTATTGATCTCCCTTGAGTCTGTACACATTCTCCAGCCTCGGTCTTTCTTTGGGCTGAGCACTGTTGGAACAACGCATGGACTCAAGCTCTCTCTAACCAATCCTTTGTCCATTAAGTCCTAGACTTGTCTCTTAACTTCTTCATTCTCTTGCGGCGTTAACCTGTACGCTGCTTTGTTTGGTAAACTGGCTCCAGGTATAAGCTCAATGTGATGGCTTATACTTCTGATAGGTGGCAACGAATGAGGTAGTTCGTCCATGTAATGTCCCCCACCTCTTAGAGAGGTGATGTAGAGACTCAGTGGCCTGGGCACTCCCACTAGGTCATAGTCTTACACTGAAGGGGGAAGTCAAGGAGGCTAAAGTTATATTTTTAAGTTGACTTAAGAAAGGAAAAAGGGATTAAGGGTAAAAGATAACTCAATAGAAGAATAGAAGATTAACCCTGGGAGTTAACCTAACTCAACAGAGAAATAGAAGGAAAAAGTATAAGTAAGAGGTTGGGGTGCACCTATTAGGCATTCTAGTTTTGGATTAGCATTTGCTATTGCTCTTGAGCATTCAGTTTGGGGGTTTTGCTGTACAAACCCTTGTGAGTAACTCAGTGGTGAAATATCCACTCACCTTGTTCCGCAGCTTGGTCTCGGGGATGAAAGACTCCTCCACACCATTCTAGTCTCAGCCCATCTCCATCTAGCGCTTCAGAAGGTAGCAGGCCGTACTGTTCTTGTGTTTCCAGCAAGGGCGCACCATCATTTGAGGGAGGTTCGATCCAGCTTATCCTGAGGGCCTGGGGCCATTCCGACAGTTGGGTTTTGTTTGCAGGGGAAGGACCATCAGTTTGAGGGATTTTCTAGAGGGTTATCATCATTCTACATTTGTCTGCAGATTGGGACGTCTTGGAGCCATAAGGGACATCCTATGATTCAATAAAACTAAGATCTAGGGAGATCTGTTTGAGATCCGAGTCCGAAACTTCTCCCATGAGATTATCATAGCCCGATCTATATTCTTGGAGAGTTTCAGTGAATTTGGAGGCTTCCTTCACCAGGGCCGAACCAGCTAGGGTTTCAGTCATCCAGTGGGGCGCACCATTCAGTGGAGGAATTCAGATCTATAGGATTTGAGAGTGGATCTGGGAATTTGGACATCTGGGTTGTCCTTACAGTTGCTCGATCTATCATTTGTCATATTTCTTGGGATGATTGGACACTTTTGGTAGCAGGGCAGAATTATTGAGGGCTTCAACATTCTAGCAGAGCGTGGCACTTTCCTGCTTGGAGGTTGAGCATTAGTACGGTTCAGATCTACTTGATTTAGTCTTCATTGTATATCCAGCCTTTGGAGGCTTATTTTGTATTGTCAGGAGCATTTTGTAGCAGCTCATATCTATTGCTTGTACGACCATCTGAGGTTTATGCCAGATCGACCATCTATTATATTGATCTTACATTTCTCATATTAAAAAGGTCAGATCTTTGCTTGTGCTTCTACATCTTGAATATATTGTGATCTTCATGTGTTGATGAATCTTGTATGCACTTAATAACTCAATAAATACCTGCACATCAATATATCAGTAGTAGTTAGTGATTCCAAGAAAGAATTTGGCTTGGGATCATTACAATGGTATCAGAGCTTCGATCCTTCAAACCTGTGGAAGGATCGACGCATGCAAAGGTACAACGGTATCTCTATGGGTCAGAGGAAGAAACCCATCAGTGAAACAGAGGCTGAGATGGAAGGATCCGGAGATGACCTTGAAGCTGTAGACTTGAATCTCATAACAACAGAATTTAACAAGTTACAACAATCCATCAACTGCATGGAAAGCACCTTGGTCCGATATTTGGACGAATACCACGAAACCAATAGGAAGGGACAGGTTGAGCTTTCTGAAACATTGAAGAAAGTTGACGAGAACCTGCAGATAATGAACATGAACCAATCCAAGCTAACTACATTTCTAATGGAAATGGAACATAAGGGGAAAGACCCTGATACTTATGGGCATAAGGAGGCCGGTGGATTTGGTGGGATCCATGAGGAGATCAGACATAATCCGGAGAAAGCTTCCAGATCTGAGGGAGTTTGGAAGGAGACATGCTCCAGGGTCAAATGGGTAGCAGGATCAATTTGAGGAGATATATACCCACATTCACAGATGAACAGCTTGGCCGACATATGAGTGGCAGAGCCAACCCGAGACCGTATATGCCCACATTCACAGATGAGCTAGGGAAACAAGAATTGGTTGAAGATTTTGTGGGACAATTGGCGAGGACTACCAATGAATACTATAGTTTGGATATGAAGATCCAAAAACAGATGTCCCTAGATCAGTATTGTCAACTCAAGTTCAGAAATCAACCCAGGATGAACAATAGGGGAAGATTTGAGTTTGAACGAAGAGCGGGAAAAATAGAAATTCCATACTTTGATGGTACGACCAAGATGACAACTCAATCTTGGGTACAAAAGTTGGATTCTTACCTGCAACTCAACCCCATGAGGGAGATGGAGGCCATCAAATTCGCCACTATGTACCTGGATGGAAAGGCTCATGATTGGTGGTATCATGGACTCACCACACTCAGCCACAATCAGATTGTATCCTATATAGAGTTCACTCAGAGGCTCATTGATAGATTTGACCAAGGAGATCCTGAGCTACATTTCCATGAGCTTACCCAACTCAAACAAGTAGGTACAGTTGAAGTGTATATTGATGAATTTCAGAGATTGGTAGTTATGGTACATGATATGTCCCCAACAAGGCTCATGATGCTTTTCACAGAAGGGTTGATGGAACCCTTAAAGGGTTGGGTAAAGGCCTTTAAACCCCACAACCTACAGGAGGCCATTTGGAAGGCGAGGGATTTGGGGCCAGCTGCAAAGCCTAGATTCATACCCAAACCACCTCTTAACAATGGAGGAAGGGATCAAAGACCTCCAATGAATAAGGGGGGACGTGACCCAAAGGGATTTGACAGGGGCCGTGGTAGGATAGATGACAACTCCAGAAGGGAACTGAGGAGAAAGAAACTCTGCTTCACTTGCAAAGAACCTTGGAATCCGTCACATAAGTGCATGGGACGTGGCCAGGCTCACTATATAGAAGTTACCTCAGACAATGAAGAGGAGGAAGAGTATGGTCAGATACAAAACATTGAGGCCGAAACTGCAGAGATAGGAGAAGAGGAGGTTCCAGAATTTGACTATGCGGCTGGAGAGAAGGCTACCTTGGCATCTATCAACGGGGTACCCAAGTTCAACACCTTTAGGATGAGAGGGTTCTTGTAGGGACAAAGAGTCTCGATTCTTATTGATGGAGGAGCTTCCCACAATTTCATTGATGCGGCATTACTAAAGAGGAGGCACATACCTACAGTAGAGTTTGAAGGGCTCAAAGTAGAGGTAGCAGGCGGGAGTACTATGCCCTGTGACAGATACATACTAGGTATGAAACTCACCTTAGGAAGGCATGAGTTAGTTCAGGATGTGTATGTGATGGATCTTCCCGATACCAACATCATCCTAGGGGTGCATTGGCTCAGCACTTTAGGTCCCATCACCACCAATTACAAGACCATGGAAATGCCCTTCGTAAAGGAAGGAGGACGAAAGGTTGTGCTTAGAGGCATGACAAGTAACTCCGCCAGAGTGGTCATGACCAAGAGGATGGATGCCATCTTCAGAAGGGAAGAAATTGTATACACAACAAAATGTAAAGTCTCAACACGGGTGGACGAGAAGGGAAAGGTGCATTATGCTCCAGATATTAAAAGGATCCTTGATAGACACCACAAGGTGTTTGGGCCAATTCCTCTGGGTGTGCCCCCAGACAGGGGTTTCAAGCACATCATTGAGCTAGAAGCAGGGTCTAAACCAGTTATCACCACACCCTATAGGCATCCCAAGAAGTATAAAGACGAGATAGAGAAGGCCATAAAAAATCTTCTAGACATGGGACACATCAGGCTGAGTTCAAGCCCGTTCGCTTCTTCAGTAGTCTTGGTTAAGAAAAAGGACAAAATGATGAGAATGTGCATTGACTTCCGGGCTTTGAATAAAAAGACGATAAAAAACAGGTACCCCATACCCAGGATTGATGAGTTGCTGGATGAGCTGCATGGAGCTATCTATTTCACAAAAAATGATCTCCATTTAGGCTACCATCAAATCAAGATGAGGGAGGAGGACATTTCAAAAACAACCTTTAGGTGTCACTATGACCATTACGAGTTTTTGGTAATTCCCTTTGGGTTAACCAATGCACCAGCCACATTCCAGTCTTGCATGAACCATGTGTTCAACAAACAGCTGAGGAAACGCTTGTTGGTATTCTTTGATGACTTACTCATTTACAACAAAACCTGGGAGGAACACCTTCGACATGTGGACCAAATCCTGTCAATCATGGAAGAATAGTCACTATACACCAAGGAATCCAAGTGTGAGTTTGGGATGACAGAGGTACTCTACTTGGGACACATCATAGGGGCAGAGGGAGTACAGGTACACCAGGAGAAAATAACAACCATTAGGGAATGGCCTACTCCGAAGGCACTCACGGAACTGAGGGGATTTCTGGGCCTATGCACATACTACAGGAAATTTGTTAAAGGGTTCTCTCAACTATGCACACCATTGACTGACCTGACCAAGAAGGAGTCCTTCAAATGGAGTGACGAGGCCCAAGCCACGATGGAGAAAATGAAAGAATTCATGAGTACCTGTCCAATTCTAGCTCTCCCAGATTTCGGCATACCCTTCACCTTGGAGTGTGATGCATCGGGGGAAGGTATAGGGGCCGTGTTGATGAAGAATAGGCACCCCATTGCCTATGAAAGTCAGAAACTTAGGGGCCCTGAACTACTTTATAGCATGACGCCAAAGAAATGTTGGCTATGATGCATGCACTAGCCAAGTTCAGACAAAATTTGGTAGGTGCAAGGTTTGTGGTCAAATCAGACCATAACAGTCTTAAATATCTACTGGAGTAGAAGGATTTGAATGAAAGACAACAGAAATGGGTAAGAAAAATACAGGCCTACGACTTCGACATTGAATTTGTCAAGGGGAAGAACAATGCAGTAGCCGATGCATTATTCAGGAGGCCATCCATTTTTTCCATGTTCGGTATGTCAGTTGACTGGAAGGATCACTTGATAGTGGAATATGCAAAGGATCAGTTTGCTTGTCAACTATTGGATGGACAAACATAGGACGACAACTTCAGGGTCATAAAGGACCTCATTTATTACAAAGGCTGAATCTTTTTAGTTCCTGGATCAACTCTCAAAGCTAAGATCCTACATGCATGTCATAACTCACTAGTAACAGGACATCATGGCATCAATAAGACGTACAGGCAGGTGAGAGAGAGGTTTGCATGGAAAGGCCTCAAGGAGGATGTGATTAAGCATGTCAAAGAGTACACCACATGCCAAGAAAACAAGGATGAGCACATGCACCTTGCAGGACTGTTGCAACCCCTACCCATTCCAGAACACAAGTGGGAAAGTATATCCATGGATTTCATCACCGGTTTTCCCCGAGCACAGGGGAAGGATTGCATTTTCGTGGTGGTAGACAGGTTGACGAAGTTTGCACACTTCTTTTCCATAGCCAGAGACTTCAGAGCAACACAGGTGGCCGAATTATTTTTCAGAGAGGTGTTCAGACTACACAGCCTACCCAAGACCATTATCAGTGACAGGGACAGCAGATTCATGAGTATGTTTTGGCAAGAGTTGTTCAGATTAGTAGGTATGACATTGACTCCTAGTACTAGTTATCATCCTCAGAGGGATGGTCAGACTGAAATAGTCAACAAATGGGTGGAAGGCTACCTCAAAAATTACATAGCAGGACAACAGAAAGCATGGGTCAGATGGTTTCACTTGGGAGAATATTGCTACAACACCACCCATCATGTATCCATAGGCATGACACCCTTCAGGGATTTATATATCTATGATCCCCTTTCCTTTGTGGATATTGCCTTTGGGGACAACAGGGCACCCATGGTGCAGGATTGGGTACAACAGAACCAAGACATTCTTAGGGAATTGAAGGATCATCTACAGAGGGCACAAAACCAACAGAAGGTCCAAGTAGACAAGCACAGAGTTGATCGGACTTTTGAGGTTGGCGATTTAGTCTACTTGAGGCTGCAACCATACAGGCAGGCTTCCATTAAAATAAGTGGAGCGGAGAAACTACATCCATGTTTCTTTGGACCCTACAGAGTCAGTAGGAAGATAGGGGGCCGTAGCTTACGAGCTGGAGATTCCATAGGGTAGCAGAATTCACAACGTTTTTCATGTCTCGTGCCTTAAGAAATCCCTTGGCCAAAACATCAGGCCTATTGAGGTATTACCCCCCATGAATGAGGAGGGACAACTAGTTTTGATTCCGGAGGAGGTACTAGAAGTCCGAGAGAAGAGGCTCAGAAGCCAAAGCATCAAGGAGTACCTGATCAGGTGGAAGGATTTACCCATTAAGGATGCCACTTGGGAGCAAGAACATGTGGTAAGAGAAGCAGGTTTGGAATTGCTTGAGGACAAGCAATTTCAAGCAGGGGAGACTGTAATGTCCCTCACCTCTTAGAGAGGTGATGTGGAGACTCAGTGGCCTGGGCACCCCCACTAGGTCATAATCTTACACTGAAGGGGGAAGTCAAGGAGGCTAAAGTTATATTTTTAAGTTGACTTAAGAAAGGAAAAAGGGATTAAGGGTAAAATATAACTCAACAGAAGAATAGAAGATTAACCCTGGGAGTTAACCTAACTCAACAGAGAATTAGAAGGAAAAAGTATAAGTAAGAGGTTGGGGTGCACTTATTAGGCATTCTAGTTTTGGATTAGCATTTGCTATTGCTCTTGAGCATTCAGTTTGGGGGTTTTGCTGTACAAACCCTTGTGAGCAACTCAGTGGTGAAATATCCACTCACCTTGTTCCACAACTTGGTCTCGGAGATGAAAGACTCCTCCACACCATTCTAGTCTCATCCCATCTCCATATAGCACTTAGAAGGTAGCAGGCCGTACTATTCTTGTGTTTCCAGCAAGGGCGCACCATCATCTAGAGGGAGGTTCGATCCAACTTATCCTGAGGGCCTGGGGCCATTTCGACAGTTGGGTTTTGTTTGCAGGGGCAGGACCATCAGTTTGAGGGATTTTTTGGAGCGTTATCATCATTCTACATTTGTCTGTAGATTGGGACGTCTTGGAGCCATAGGGGACGTCCTGTGATTCAGTAAAACTCAGATCTAGGGAGATCTGCTTGAGATCCGAGTCCAAAACTTCTCCCACGGGATTGTCATAGCCCGATCTATATTCTTGGAGAGTTTCAGTGCATTTGGAGGCTTCCTTCATCAAGGACGAACCAACTAGGGTTTCAGTCATCTAGTGGGGTGCACCATGCAGTGGAGGAATTCAGATCTACAGGATTTGAGAGTGGATCTGGGAATTTGGACATCTGAGTTGTCCTTACAGTTGCCTGGTCTATCCTTTGGCATATTTCTTGGGATGATTGGACACTTTTGGTAGCATGGCCGAATTATTGAGGGCTTCAACATTCTAGCAGGGTGTGGCACTTTTCCGCTTGGAGGTTGAGCATTAGTACGGCTCAGATCTACTTGATTCAGTCTTCACTGTATATCCAGCCTTTGGAGGCTTATTTTTTATTGTCGGGATCATTTTGTAGCAGCTTATATCTATTGCTTGTACGACCATCTGAGGTTTATGCCAGATCGACCATCTATTGTATTGATCTTACATTTCTCATAATAAAATGGTTAGATCTTTGCTTGTGCTTCTACATCTTGAATATATTGTGATCTTCATGTGTTGATGAATCTTGTATGCACTTAATAACTCAATAAATACCTGCACATCAATAGATCAGTAGTAGTTAGTGATTCCAAGAAAGAATTTGGCTTGGGATCATTACAGTCCACTACTATATTAGTGAATTCTTCCAGCAATTCCTGGATTTCCTCTGGTAAATCATTTATCCTTGTACTGGTCAAAACAATTCTAGGCTTCCTGACCACAATAAATTGTGTGTCTTCCTTCTTCTTAACCTCCGTAAGAAGTTCCTTCCCACTCATGAGAAGTACAATGTTGCTCACCTCTAGTTTTACTTCTTTATCCTTAATCAACAACAACATGTGAGTTCTCCCATTCTTCTCCAGGGTGTATGTGTTCTTTCTCCCATCATGAACTACGTTTCTGTCATATTTCCATGGTCTACCCAGCAATAGCTGACAAACATCCATGGGAATGACATCACACAATATTTCATCCTTATATCCTCCTATTTTAAATTCAAATAAACATTGTTTAGTGACATTTACTTGATGTTCTTTTTGTAGCCACAAAACTCTTTATGGGCTTGGATGTACAATAGTCTCTAGCTCCAGCTTTTCTACCATCTCTATAGAAACAATATTATTTGTGCTACCACTGTCCACGATGACTTTGCATACTCTATCCTTGGTTTTGCAAGCAGTCCGAAACATACTGTTCCTTTAGGCTGGGTTCTCTGCCTCTTTCTCTGGCATTAAGAGAACTTTCCTTATCATCAAGGATCTTCCACCCTCATCATCCTCTGCCTCAACATTCTGTCCTTGTGCTTCGAAAATGTGAGTCTCACCACCTTCTTTCTTTCTGTCTAGACACTCATAAGATTTGTGTCCATTTTTCCCACAGACAAAACATTTCACTTCACCTCCTCGGCCTGTTCCTCTTTCTCCAGCTCGAGGAAAAGTAATTCTATCAGCATACTACCCTCTCTGTGAGCTTCCTCCTCTCTCATGCTGAGTTTGAGGTTTCTTCCCCTCTACTTGAGGTCTCTGAGTTCTGTCTTTGGAAATTGTTTTGCCTCTAGCTTGACTTCTGCCTCAGCCTCTTTGACCTTGCTTTCGACTCAGCTTCTCCTCATCTTTCAGAGCCATCTGATAAGCATCTTCTACAGTCTGAATGATCATCATGATCATCTCACCTTGGATGTCATATCTCAGACCATTCATGTATCTGGCAACCTTTTCATCATCACTTTCCCGATGAACTGCCATGATGTTTATCTTGTAGAATTCTTCAGTGTATTCCTTCACTGACATCAACTTTTGCCTCAAATTATGCATTCTCTGAAACAGAGTGATTTGATAATCCTTGGGTATGAATTTGGATTTCATCTTTGCAACCATTCTATCCGAGCTCTTGATTTTCTGCTTTCCCTTGCAACGTCTATCCGTCTACAGTTCATCCCACCATAATGCTGCATGCCCTTTAAGTCTAGTGACAACATGTTTGACCTTCTTGTCTTCCTCGACATCCTCATAGTCAAAGTACTTATACATAGTTCTAATCCAATCTAGAATCTCTTCAACATCCAGGTTTCCCTCATACATGGGAATCTCTATCTTTTCCCTGGAACCTATCCTTGCAACCGCCCTGAAAAGGCGTTCATCTACAGTGTCTTCGACTGCGACTTCTTCTTCATGTCCAGCTTCATTTTCATTGTCAGCCTCACTGATATCCCTAGTGTCGATTGTGCGCCTCTATGCTGTTTCTATGATATCAAGTCTGGCACGTAGTTCGCCCATTTCCCTCTCCATTGCTGGATCAGGCATTGGTCTATCTCTCCTTCTCGGTGGCATGGCTAAGAAATTTCCTCTTTTCTCTGCTACAAAAAGCAAGGAACTTTTTCTGTTCTCTGATACCACTTCTGCCGCAGACCCCCAACCCTCAGGCCGAGATCCGTTCACATGATCGTTCTAATCTTCCCTTGAGTCTAATTGACTCTTTGATTTCCCCTTGGGGAAGATCTCATACACTCATGGTGTATCCATAGGTCCTTATCAATTGAGCCTATATAAAAAAACACCAGGCACCAACCCAAATCTCCTTGACCACAATAATGTCACGCCCTTCCTAATTTGGGCTTTTGGGTTTCGCAATATTGTGCTTTCCGTTGTCTAGTTTTCGGCTCTTGAACCCGCCGAAACTCGAAATGTATTAAGCAAAGAATGGCTTCTCATAGAACCTTTCGTCGATTCAAAATTTCAAACTTCGCGAATCCGGATGCAAAGCTACCAGTCCTTCGACCTCCAAACCCTGAAACAATCAACAAGGTTTGACTCCGCCTGTTTGATCAGGACACGCCACCTGTCCACTCAAGCACTTTCTACCTTTGACGTAGATTCCTGCCACCTGTCACTCTTTCCGGTCTTTGGAACTCTCGCTCCCAAAGCGCTGCCTCATCCATTTCCCAACACCTGAAGTGCCAAAATCCCGAACTCCACACCAACTCCTATTGCAACTCGCGATTTCGGGACTTTTGCTCCATTGTGCTCAACTTCTTGTCATCAGGATCCCCAAAATGCTGAAATGATCTGAAGGCTAGACAGATCATGATCAACGATCCTCGTTGATTCTTGAACCCAAAAGGATGAGTTCATCCAAACCTCATCTACCCTGCAACTCCTCTGGATCCTACGGTCCTCGTGGTTTCGTGAATTCTCCACAGAGAATTCCGACCGTTTTTTGCTCCTGGACAACTTCTGTGAAATAATCCAAGGTTCTTCCTTATGAACGTTACTTTTGCTGGATGACTTTGACCCTCGTCTCCCTTTGAATTATTTTAGTTATTTTAGTCTCTGTCCTCCTTTGAACACTTCGACGACGTTAACGCTATTGAGATTTTCTTGGCCACTTCGAGCCTTGAAAGAACTCTTGCATGCACTCCTTGCGACAATGTTTCGAATACTCCTGGGTATTTGACCTCTCAACTTTGTGCACTCGGCAACAACAGTCCTTCAACCGTCCCCTTGGTTGATAAGTTCTGAGATTTCAACCAGCCCGCGCACACCTTGCACGGCTTCACTTGCACTTCTGTTGGAATGAGAACAACGATATCCTTCTTGAGCTTTCAGAGATAAACTCTGAACCTTCGTCGACACACTCCTTGTGGATGCTTCACTGCACTCCTTGCAAGAATTATCACTTAGGAAGAGAAACAATTGAAACTCATTCTCTCTCTCTCTCAGACTTCAAACATTCAACATGAAATCATACATACACACAGTATTAAAACAAATGCATAACAGAGAGAATAAACAACCATAAGCATACCATTCACCATGTATAAACATAAAACATCATAACACCATGAATTTTGATTCAAAGCTTCATATATTAATTCAAAGCTCCTATACATGGTCTTCTTCTCTATAGCTCTCTGCTACAACTTTCTTCTTCTTCTCTATGCTAATGTGTTAATGATACAATGATACAAGAATGAGGGTGTCTATATCCGTTTTCCCTCCTATGCTCTAAAATTGTATAATCTATCATTCATATCTTCCTACTTTCATTAACTGGATTAAATGCCTTAATACAAAAGACAGATGGGAGGATTTCACCAGGTCCGTTTACAATCTCCCAAGTATAAATGCGAGTACGTTCCTCTTAACTATTACATTAATGACTTTGTTTCAAAATTCAAAATGGGTCTTTATGAAAACGTGCTCTTTTCTTCCTCCACGGGTCCAACTATTTCTTGGGTTTAGTTGCGCGCTTTGGGCTTTGCATGATGCTTCTGCATCATCACTTATTTCCAAGTATGAAATAACTGAGGTTTAATTCTAACAAATCACCATGCCTACAAGAGACAGTCATACTAACCGACCCTACACAACTTGTCCAGAAACATGCATAAATTATCCTACCAGGTAATGGGATATCTATTACAAATATCAATATATTAGCGAAATGAGTCCCACCGACTGTTTCCCTATTCCATACTTGCCGAATTATTTTTCTTATGGGTTCTTAGACATGCGAACTGCACTTCCAGTGTTCCTTGAGTTGCAAACATCCCCCCGAATTCCATGATATACAAATTGACTTCCAGAATCCCACATCATCCCCTCTTCTGTGTTACAGAATTTGCACTCAAAAGTTCTGATACATACAACTTGACCGTCGGGGCCTCATGTCTCCTCGAGAACCCTTGTCACCATATTTTGAAGCTCATCTGATCTCTTTCCAAACTTGACAATTTCTTGGAATATCTTTCACGAATCGTCGGGTTGGCAGGTTCATGAAATTTCCAATTTCTAGTTACTGTTTCCTATGCCCGACACCTTCAGATTCTTTCCAAGTAAATGCAATAGGTATACAACTTCTCTAGAATCATGTAAAAAATATCTTGCCAGGAAATGGGATATCTATTATAGATTTGAATATGTTAGCCCTTCTTTTCCCTCTTCTATACTTAACCAAATTCTCGTTTCTCTTTCCCCTGTACTTTCTCTTTCTCGTTAGTTAGTCATTTTTCCGAAAATGTCTACCTGCGCGGGTTGGCAGAATCACCGGTTGAAATTTACACTCGTTCTTTTATATCATGACTCCGACTAACCTCTTCCCCATTCCATACCTACTCACTTCTCCGACCATGAATTCTCGGGTATACGGGTTCTAGATTGCACTTCCATTGTTTTGTGAGTTGTAAACAACATCCTGACTTCTGCGATATACAAATTTACAATCAGACTCTCACATCATACCCCCTTCCATGTTACACAGTTTGCACTAAAAAGTTACGAGATCTACAATTTGACTGTTGGGTCCTCATGTCTTCTATGGAACTATTGTCACCCCATTTTTAAGCCCATCCTTATTCTTTCCATACTTCGCCATTTCTTTGAATCTCTTTTGCGGATCGTCGGGTTGGCGGATTCATGAAACATCCAATTCCTAATCATTGTTTCCTGTGCTTGCCTCCTTCACACTTCTTTCTAAGTATGCAATAACCAAGGTTTAATATTGACAGCTCACCATGCGTCGAGGAGACTGTCATAATAACTGTCCCTACACAACTTGTCCAGAAACATGCAGAAAATATTCTGCCAGGTAATGGGATATCTATTACAAGTATCAATATATTAGAGAAAACGAATTCCACCGACCGTTTCCTTATTCCATACTTACTGAATTTTTCTCTTGCGGGTTTTTGGACAGGAGGGTTCAAGATTTCCCTTGCATTGTTCCATGACTTGCAAACAACACTCAAAATTCCGCGATATACATGCAGAAAAGATCTTGCCAGGTAATGGGATATCTATTACAAATTTCAATATATTAGCAAAAACGAGTTCGACCGACCGTTTCCCTATTCCATACTTAGCCACTTTTTCAATTGTGGGTTCTCTGACAGACGGGCTCAAGATTTCCCTTCCATTGTTCCGCGACCTGCAAACAACACCCAAAATTCCACAAATATACAAACCGACCGCTAGACTACCCCATCATGCACTCTTCCCTTTTACGCCTTTTGCAGTCAAAATTTCTGACACATACAATTTGACCATCGAGCCCTCACCTCTCCCGAGAATCCCCTGTAACCCTATTTTGAAACCCGTCCGACCGCTTTTCATACTTGGCCATTTCTTACTTTCTCTTCCCCGTCCCCATCACCTTCACACTTGTTTATAAAAAAAAAATTATTTCTAAACACACACACACACACACATATATATTATAAAGACATATAATTTGACTGTCAGGTGCTCACCTGTCCTCCGTATCCCTTGCAACCCTACTTTCAAGCCCATCTGACCGCTTTTCATACTTATGTATATATAAAAGAGTCTTATTTATAATAAAAAACATTGTTTATAAACACACACACACACACATAAGGTCTTATTTCTATTTCTAAGTATGCAATTAACAAGCTTTAATGCTAAACCAAGATTTGAGGAGATCTCCCATTAATACGCATTAAACCAAGATTTGAGGAGATCTCCCATTAATATGCATTAAACCAAGATTTCTGGAGGGTATCTTTAATCCTTAATACCAAAAACGAGTCCTACCGACCGTTTCCCTATTCCATACTTAGCCACTTTCCCAGAATTCCGCAAATATAGAAACCGATCGTTGAATTGCCCCATTATGCCCTCTTCCGTTTTACGCGTTTTGTAGTAAAAAATTTTGAGACATAAAATTTGACCGTTAGACACTCACCTCTCTTGAGTATCCCCTGTAACCCTATTTTGAAGCCCGTCTGACCACTTTTCACACTTGTCCATTCCTTACTTGCTCTTCCCCATCTCCATCACCTTCACACTTGTTTATAATAAAAAACTTGCTCTTCCTCGTCTCCATCACCTTCACACTTGTTTATAATAAAAAAATGTTTATAAACACACACACACACACACACACACACACACACACACACACATATATATATATATGGGGCCTTATTTCTAAATATGCAATTAGTAAGCTTTAATGCTAACAAATCATCATGCAGGAACTGTATATATTGTCATTGATGAACGGAAGGCTCGAGGAGATCTCCCATTAATACACATTAAACCAAGATTTGTTGAGGGTTATATTATCCCTTCTGAGTGTTAATTTCAAACATCATGGAATGTCATTCGCATGTCACCGGGTTGGTGCGTTCACGAAACCTCTAATCCTTAATTGTTCTTCGCCGTACCCACCACATTCACACTTCTAAGTATGCAATAAGTAAGCTTTACTGCTAACAACTCATCATGCAACACCCATAGAGATTGTCATTAATGGGCGAAAGGCTCGAGGAGATTTCCCATTCACACGCATTGAACTAAAATTTGTAGAAGGTTATATTACCCCCTCCAACTATTCATTTCAAGCATCGTCTGGAGGAAACAGACGTTCTCATAAACTTATGGCACCAGCTCGACAACAGTTCCATGGAGATACAATGAACATCTTCGGGCGCGAGGACCATAACTTCTAGTGGTCCATGGCATATTCTTACTACTCATCCCCTTCCTCCCAGAATGAAATAATTTGGACCTCTGGGATTTCTCGTGCAGGCCGTGTCCTTGAAGTTTTTGACTATAAGGAGTTGGTCTCTTGGTGTGCCGATAAATATATTTTAGGCCAAATAATTATTCCACTACAGGACCACTCTTCTGTTTCTTTGTCACCTCAGGTATTACACCAGATGTTAAGATTGTCAGAGCCAACATAGATGTTCATAGGAGAAGACTCCAAGTAGTTCCTAAAAAAGCATAATAACAGGTTGGACCTCTTGCCCGAGTTCCTGGAAGACCCGTTGGAAGTTCCTGAAGATATCACAAACTTGCAGGTTAGTTCATTTAGAAATCCATTCTGGGAAATTGCCTGGCTATTTACAAGAATAACGGGACAGGAATCCACAACAACTATTTCCCGCATGGTTCTTTATATTTTGTATTTCATAGTCAAGGAACCAGCCATTTTTGATTGGGGGAAGCTAATTTCCCATGAAATATGTTCCCAATTGTCAAGCTTCAAAAAGGAGAATAAATTTTATATGTCATCCTACTTGGTTTTTGCAATAGCGCATTGCTGTCAGTTTCCAAAACTATCTCTGTCCAAGAAGGTAAACTTGGAATTTGACCCAGTAACCTTCTGGTACCAGGCCTTGTGGAAGCACAGGGCCTCCCACTATTTTTATGAGGTTTTTAATGAATTTGTCTCTGTTTTCAAATTTTTATTGTTAGGAGAAGATGCTCCCCGCATATTTCACCAGATAACCAAGTTTTTGGATAGGAAGGGGGCACTTGAACAAATGGATAATTATAGTGTGATAAGGATTTTTGGCTCCAAGGAAAAACCTGCTCTCCTTCCATGTCACATTACAAAAAAAATGTTTGTTACATAAATAGTAAGGCAATACAACTATTGGTTGTATCTATTCCATGAGAAGAGAAAAAAATAGTTCATTCCTTTGCCTTGGAAAGTCGGGGACTTCATGTTGAGGAACATCAAAAAAATTGATGAATTTGCAGCCCATTTCAACAACTTGAACCTAAGATATGCTGAAAGCCTAAGAGGGTTCGACCCTAATATATATTTTTTAGAACATTTACTTACACTTGGCCTCGAAAATTCTTTTTTCGAGAAACACTTGAGTGAAAATAGAGACACTCGCGACAATGCTCTTGCTTATGATGCCGATGACCTAGACACACTGCACAACACCACTGAATTGTACAAGCATCAGTGAAAAGGCCCCGGTGAGAAGAGTGTTCAATCGACAGATAACACTCCCAAAAGTATGACATCCCGGAGCATCGCTCCAATGACCCACCACAACAAGAAAACAACCCAAAATTCTTCAAACGGAGGAGGAGATAACAACCCTCCTCACTCTAAAATTGATAGTTCTCACAAGCTTCCCGTGGAGAAGATGAGAAAAAAAAATTGTAGGGCAGGCGAAAGAGACCGAAATTGAGAGTGAGAACATGGAACTTGATGATCTGGATAGCATATTATGCAACCTTGATTGACCTGGAGACGTGATCCAGGATAGTTGTAACACCCCGTTTCCCCCAGTCTGTAAAAATAACTATACTGGCCAAGTATCGTGGCAAACTAAAAAATGTGAATGTGTAATGTGAATAGACCTTGTGAAAAAGGTCGATGAATGTGAATAATATTATGAATATATATTGCAGGACTGTTGAGAGGGGAATATGCTGAAAAAGAGACCACGATGGCTGGATACAGGTGGTGGAAGGCACCTGGAATGGTGGTGTTAACTTCCACCAAAAACCAATACCGTATTTGGTCTTACTGGCCCAGAGAACCAAGAGCGACTTGCTGGCCCGAAATTGATTGCTCGCAGGTTGGTAGGTGGATGGATCCTCATGCGTAATGAGGGATGGGGGTAAAACCGCCCATCCGCGGGGTCCTGAAACTTGACCACTGCGAGGGATATTGTGCCACATGCAACCTCGCCGGAAAGGAAAAAGGCAGGAGGAATGTGTGATCACGGGCAAGACGCGAGGGAGGAAGAACTCTGGAAAAATATGCAGAGTGAGTGATAGCAGATAAGAGGGAGAGTAACCCTTGTTCTTGGTCACTGGTAGACAAAGACATAGTCTCGCAGTATCGTGGTCTCATCTCGGGGGTGGCAAGTGGTAAATCCGTTGGGAGTCGCTGAGCCTACGGTTGGGTGGAAATGAGCACCCCTCTCAGTAGTTGCATCACCTTTGGTGTTTTTCTGATAAGTGTTTTGTCTCTGGCATATTGATATATATATATATATATATATATATATATATATATATATATATATATATATATATGCTGACATTTATGCTCATAAGCTGTGAAATTGTGAATGATTTCAGTGCAAGAATGTCTATATAGTGTTTTGATCAGTACTGGTAGTTGCATGTTTATAATGGAAAGACTACGTATGGATTATGTTTTCATAAATCGCTATTTATATACATACTGATCTAATTCAGACTTCCCGTCTGGTTCTCGAGAGAGAGATATCCTTATCTACCTCAGACAGTACCCTGGGTAAACCTCCCCATAGAGATACCCTCCTTGAAAATCCCATCAAGAACCTGGAAAGAGGATGCGAAGGTGCAAGGCCTTAGTAACCTTGGACGTGGAGGAATGATCCTCTTGAAATCCTGAGATGGCTGTGTAGGGATAAGTATTGTTTGATGGGCAAGATCCTGTCAGAATATCTGCGGTCATTCACAACCGTTAGATTGGAAGGAGAAGAGGGGGCGTTAAATGCCTCAACCCCTTTCCTTTGTTTTCACGGGTAGCGTTAAGGGCATAGCTCAGGAGAGGTAGTGTAGTTTTGCACAGGCTCCCTATAAAGAAAGTAGAGACCGAGACCCACTCAAGTCCTAGACTTGATGAAGGAGAGAAATAGATGTGCTGAAGACTCTTTTAAGAGTCAAACCCAGGAGAAAGAGCGCAAAGCTCCCAAGTCCCTCATAGCTGACGAAGCTCAGGATAGATAGCACCTGGTCAGATGCACAGACACTGTAGGAATTCACAGAGGTCGAGGAAATCTTTCATGGCTTTAGAGTAGAGAAGTCCGAGAGGGATAGTGCCGTTTTGTGCATGAAGCCATAGCTGCGAAGGTTGCAGAGGAGAAGCAAAGGCCGAAACCTTTTATACTTAAGAAATCTTCCAAGGAGAAGAAAGATAAGTGCATGCTCAAGGAAGAGATACCACTATCATTAGATTAGCTGGAGCAAAATGGATCTGGGTCATCGAAAATGTACGTCTAGACGCGCGCAGAAGAGAGAAGAAATGGACGGTAGAGACACTTCGAGATAGAAGTGGTGAACAACCAATAACCGTTGGATCTTGCAGAGTTGCAAGGCAGTTAGGGTTGGGTGTTTCAACCCACGAGTTGTGAGAAGTGTGAAAAGGAAGTCAAACCATCGCTGAATTTCGCGTCTCGGATGTTCGTGAGATAGGAGCACGAAGGATCGATGCCCCAACTCACGAGGTTGCGGGTTGCGAGAAGTGAAAAAAGGAATTCAAACCATCACTGACTTTTGCGTCTCAGAGGTTCGCGAGATAGGAGCACGAAGGCTCGACGCCCCAACTCGCGAGGTGGCGAGATGAGAGAAGTGCGAAAAGGAAGTCAAACCATCGCTGACTTTCACATCTCGGAGGTTTGCAAGATAGGAGCACGAAGGCTCGACGCCCCAACTCACGAGGTTACGAGTTGCGAGAAGTGCGAAAAGGAAGTCAAACCATCACTGACTTTCACGTCTCAGAGGTTCACGAGATAGGAGCACGAAGGCTCGACGCCCCAACTCGCGAGGTGGTGAGATGCGAGAAGTGGGAAAAGGAAGTCAAACCATCGCTGACTTTCGCGTCTTGGAGGTTCGCAAGGTAGGATAAATAAGGCTCGACGCCCCAACTCACGAGGTGGCGAGATGTGAGAAGTGCGAAAAGGAAGTCAACACTCCATTGACTTCTCGTATCTCAGAGATTTGCGAGATGAGAATATGGGAGCTCGACGTTGAAACTCGTGAAGTGGCGAGTAGTGAGAGGTGCTAGCGCTTAGCCTAGCTGGTGGTCATGCTCCGAAGGTGATGACAGAAGGAAGCCACACCATGTCGGAATCTTGGGTATCAATGATTGGCGACGAAAATTCGAGGGTCCTCGACTCACGATTCGCGAGGTCACGAGTTGTGAAAGGCTCTTGCATTTAGGTGCATATGTGGTCCTAACCCACTATCATAGAGAGGTGAACAGGGAAGAACTAGCCTGTGCTAGGCCCCTGTAGGACTTCAGGGATTCTGTCCCTTGAGGAAAAATTAAAATTTTACTATGCCGTAGTGGGTGTGTGACAAATTGGTATCAGAGCATGGTTACAACACTCAGCCTCCTTGGGCTCATGAATGAGTTGCGCAGAAGCTCCGTTCAGAACACTCCTAAGAGGAGTAACCCTCTATATTAAACCCTTTTATATTCAAAGGATCAAAATTTGAAAATAAGAACCCGACTGTGTATGCATGTGAAAGAGTTATGAATTTTTTTTCGGATTATAAAAATGTATCTAACTATTGACTAACAACCAACGTTTGTCTTTTGCACCCAAGCGGGCGATCAGCCGTGGGAATTTATAGACGCAGAGAATGGTGACTCATCAAGAGGTGGGAGAGGTCTCCCACAATAGAGATGAAGAGTCTGACGAAAGAAGGGCAATAGGGACCCCTCCAGATCTAGCTGAGACTGTGAGGAGTCTCATGGTCGAGTTGCAAAGATGCAAGGCCGACAATGAAAGGATGATTAAAGAACAAGAAAAGTAGACATAAATTAACACAGTTTTACTGCAGAGTTTATCCGATTTGCAAAGACAAATGCAGCATGAACGTGAAACTTAGAAACATGGTCATGTCAGTGGCCACACTGAGAGGAGAACCTCAAAAATGGTCCACCCCAGAGGTAAGGGACAAGTTCCGAGTGATTCCTCTGAGAAGGAAGCTGGCGATTCAGAAGACTCTTCCAGCAGCAGAACCAGTTCCTATTCTCGAAGAAAACAGAAGAAGCAAAAGACTTCCAATGGTCATAAATTTGAGGAATTCAGAAAGGCCAAACCACCCTCTTTCGATGGTGAGATAAAGAAGGGAGAGGAAGTAGAGGCATGGCTGCTTAGACTAAAGAAATATTTCATAGTCCATGATTTTTCAGAAAATTTGAAGGCCTGAGTAGCCACCTTCAATCTGAATGGGAAGGCTTCCATTTGGTGGGAAGATCTTAAGAATGTGAAAGGGGTTCACGAAGAGGATCTATCTTGGAAACAGTTTGAGAAATACTTCCAGAAGAAGTATTTTTCGGAAAAATATTTCGACGAGAAGACAAAAGAGTTTTATGAACTCAAACTGGGGCAACTCACTATAGAGGAATATGTCAACAAATTTCTCGACTTGTTGAGATATGTTCCTTATATAAAAGAAGAAAAGGCAAAGGTGCAATGCTTCATCAGTGGGCTACCCAAGGACTACCGGAACAAAATTGAATTTGATGAGCCAAAGACCCTATAAGACACTATTCGAAAGGCAACATATTGTTAGGAACAGTATGGACATCGAGCAGAACCTCGTGAAGGATGGAAACCAAAGAATAGTTCAAGGTTTCAGAAAAAGGGGATTAAATCCCCAAGATTTAAGAAGTATAAGAATAACCCAAGAATGAACTTTCCAGCCCGGAGTGTACTCCAACAGAACTTTCCCTCATCGGGCGGAAGTAAAATTTCTGGACCTGTACTAGTAAAGACTGACAACCCAAAGAGAGAACCTTTGAAATGCTGGGGTTGTGGAGAATAACATCTCTTGAGATACTGTCCACACCGACAACAGAATAGTCAGAGGATTTATAACATCCAGGAAGCTACTACAGTCAATGATGTGGCCAGGAGTGTGCCGCAGATTTATGCAGCCTTGGATAATAACCAAGTTGACCATCAAGCTTCAGTGGTGGAGATATAAGGTATGATCTCCAACCATCTAGTGTCTATTTTGATTGACCCTGGTTCAAATTTGAGTTATATAGCCCCTAAAGCTGTTGATAAGTGTAAACTACAGCCACAAAAACAAACCAAGCCATGGTTGGTACAGTTAGCCACTGGCACCAAAGGAAGGGTAGCAGAGGTCATACCAGCCTGCCAATTGATGTTGGGTGAATTTCCCACCCAAGAAACCCTTAACATATTACCCCTCGAATCGTACGATCTGTTGATTGGTATGGACTGGTTAGCCGCCCATAAAGACAGATTGGACTGTTACCATAAAACCTTAGAATGCATGACCAAAGAAGGAAAAAGGATGACGCTTCAAGGGATCCGAAAACCTGTCTCGGTGAGACAAATATCAGCTCTGCAAATGAGAAAGTATTTCCGAAAGGGATGTCCCCTATATGTAATATAGGTGTCGGAAACCATAGAAGGTGACAAACCCAGCCTTGAAGATCATCCTACCCTGAAAGAATACAAAGATGTGTTTTCGGAAGAGGTACCGGGTCTACCTCTGAGAAGAGACACAGACTTCTCAATAGAACTCGCACCGGGAGCGGTGCCGGTGTCTAGGACACCCTACCCGATGAGCACACCCGAGTTAGTTGAACTCAAATTGCAATTAAAAGAAATGATGGATAAGGGTTATATTCGACCCAACGTGTCTCCATGGGGAGCGCCAGTCCTGTTTGTGAAAAAGAAGGACGACACCCTTAGACTGTGTATAGATTATAGACAACTCAATAAAGTAACCATAAAGAACAAGTACCCCTTGCCCAGGATCGATGATCTGTTCGATCAATTGGGAGGCACGTCCATTTTCTCAAAGATCGACTTGAGATTGGGATACCATCAAGTCCGAATCAAGGGTGAAGACATCCATAAAACTGCCTTCCGGACGAGGTATGGTCACTATGAGTTTGTGGTAGTTCCATTTGGGTTGACCAATGCCCCTGCCACTTTTATGTGCTTGATTATTAATGTACTCAGTAAATTTCTAGATAAATTTGTGCTAGTTTTTATGGATGATATATTAATTTACTCTAAGAATAGAGAAGAGCATGAAGAACATCTTAGGCTTGTGTTGCAAGCACTCAGAGAGCATCGGATCTATGCTAAATTTAGCAAATGTGACTTCTTCCAGAAGCAAATACATTACTTGGGTCATGTTCTGTCCAAAGAAGGGGTAGCAGTGGACACTGACAAAATCAGGTCTATATGGAATGGCCTACCCCAAGGGATGTTTCATATATCAGATCCTTTATGGGATTAGCAGGATATTACATGATATTTATAAACGGATTCTTCAAGATTGGTTGTCCAATCACTGCCCTCCAGAAGAAGGGGACAAAATTCCTGTGGACACAGAAATGTGAAGAAAGATTTCAAACCTCGAAACATCTACTGACCCATGCACCCGTGCTAAAAATTGCCGACCCAGAAGCTAACTTCCTCGTGTGCACAGATGCCTGTAAGGAAGGGCTCGGAGGAGTCCTTATGCATAAAGGAAGTGTGATCTGCTATGAATCCCGAAAATTGAACAAGCATGAAGTCAACTATGTGACCCATGATCTAGAACTGGCTGCCATAGTGCATGCCTTGAAAATGTGGAGGCATTACCTCCTGGGAAGAAAATTTGTACTTATGACAGATCACTGTGGATTGCGATACCTTTTTGATCAACCAAAGCTCAATGCCAGATAGGCTAGATGGATGGCCCTCCTTAGTGAATTTGATTTTGAAATCAAACACATTAAAGGAAAATAAAATAGGGTTGCCGATGCCCTTAGCATAAGCATGAAAACAATTCACCTGGCAGCAGTGAGCACCTGCGAGACAGATGTCAAGGAACGAATTAGAAATGCACAAGAAATAGATCCCTTCATTCAGACCGTGACCATGTACCTA
>ML776788.1:608928-627528 GCA_009831015.1 Picea engelmannii
AATGTGAATGTGTAATGTGAATAGACCTTGTGAAAAAGGTCGATGAATGTGAATAATATTATGAATATATATTGCAGGACTGCTGAGAGGGGAATATGTTGAAAAAGAGACCACGATGGCTGGATAAAGGTGGTGGAAGGCACCTGGAATGCTGGCGTTAAATTCCACCAAAAACCAATACCGTATTTGGTCTTCACTGGCCTGGAGAACCAAGAGCGGCTCGCTGGCCTGAAATTAATTGCTCCCAGGTTGGTAGGTGGATGGCTCCTCATGCGTAGTGAGGGATGGGGGTAAAACCGCCCATCTGTGGGGTCCTGAAACTTGACCACCACGAGGGATATTGTTCCACATGCAACCTTGCCGGAAAGGAAAAATGCAGGAGGAGTGTGCGATCACGGGCAAGACGCGAGGGAGGAAGAACTTTGGAAAAATATGCAGAGTGATTGATAGTGGAGAAGAGGGAGAGTAACCCTCGTTCTCAGTCACTGGCAGACAAAGACATAGTCTTGCAGTATCATGGTCTCAGCTCGGGGGTGATTAGTGGTAAATCCGTTGGGAGTCGTTGAGCCTACGGTTGGTTGGAAACGAGCACCCCTCTCAGTAGTTGCATCACCTCTGGTGTTTTTCTGATAAGTGTTTTGTCTTTGGCATCTTGAAATATATATATATATATATATATATATATATATATATATATATATATATATATATATATATATATATATGCTGACATTTATTCTCATAAGCTGTGAAATTGTGAATGATTCAGTGCAATAATGTCTATATGGTGTTTTGATTAGTACTGGTAGTTGCATGTTTATAATGGAAAGACTACGTATGGCTTATGTTTTCATAAATCACTATTTATATACATACTGATCTAATTCAGACTTCTCATCTGGTTCTCGAGAGAGAGATACCATTATCTACCTCAGATAGTACCTTGGGTAAACCTCCCCATAGAGATACCTTCCTTGAAAAGCCCATCAAGAACCTGGAAAGAGGATGTGAAGGCGCAAGGCCTTAGTAACCCTGCACGAGGAGGAATGATCCTCTTGAAATCCCAAGATGGCTGTGTAGGGATAAGTATCATTTGATGGGTGAGATCCTGTCAAAATATCTACGGTCATTCACGACCATTAGATTGGAAGGAGAAGAGGGGGCGTTAAATGCCTCAAC
This sequence comes from Picea engelmannii, assembly GCA_009831015.1. Lineage (NCBI taxonomy): Eukaryota > Viridiplantae > Streptophyta > Pinopsida > Pinales > Pinaceae > Picea > Picea engelmannii. Next base: position 610,108 of record ML776788.1, read on the forward strand.
CCCTTTCCTTTGTTTTCATGGGTAGCGTTAAAGGCATAGCTCAGGAGAGGTAGTGCAGTTTTGCATAGGCTCCTTGGAAAGCAAGTAGAGACCGAGACCCACTCAAGTCCTAGACTTGATGGAGGAGAGCAATAGATGTGCCGAAGACTCTTTTAAGATTCAAACCCAGGAGAAAGAGCGCAAAGCTCCCAAGTCCCTCATAGTTGACGAAGCTTAGGACAGATAGCACATGGTCAGATGCACAAAACCTGTAGGAATTCACAGAGGTCGAGGAAATATTTCACGACTTCAGAGTAGAGAAGCTCGGGAGGGATAGTGTCATTTTGTGCATGGAACCATAGTTGCGAAGGTCGCGAGGAGAAGCAAAGGCCATAACCTTTGATACTTAAGAAATCTTCCAAGGAGAAGAAAGAGAAGTGCATGCTCAAGGAAGAGCTACCATTACCGTTAGATTAGCTGGAGCGAAATAGATCTGGGTCGTCGAAAATGTACGTCTAGACGCGTGCAGAAGAGAGAAGAAACAGACGGCAGAGACACTTCGAGATAGAAGTGGAAAACAACTGATAACCGTTGGATCTTGCAGAGTTGCAAGGCAGTTAGGGTTGGGTGCTTCAACCCATGAGTTGCGAGAAGTGAGAAAAGGAAGTCAAACCATCACTGACTTTCGTGTCTCGGAGGTTCGCGAGATAGGAGCATGAAGGCTCGACGCCCCAACTCGTGAGGTTGCGAGTTGCGAGAAGTGAAAAAAGGAAGTCAAACCATCGCTGACTTTCGCGTCTCGGAGGTTTGCGAGATAGGAGCACGAAGTCTCGACGCCCCAACTCGCGAGGTGGCGAGATGCGAGAAGTGCGAAAAGGAAGTCAAACCATTGCTGACTTTCGTGTCTCGGAGGTTCGCGAGATAGGAGCACGAAGGCTTGATGCCCCAACTTGTGAGGTTGTGAGTTGCAAGGAGTGCGAAAAGGAAGTCAAACCATCGCTGACTTTCACATCTCGGAGGTTCGCGAGATAGGAACATGAAGGCTCGATGCCCCAACTCACGAGGTGGCGAGATGTGAGAAGTGCGAAAAGGAAGTCAAACCATCACTGACTTTCGCATCTCAGAGGTTCGCAAGGTAGGAGCACGAAGGCTCGACGCCCCAACTCACGAGGTGGCGAGATGCGAGAAGTGCGAAAAGGAAGTCAACACTCCGTTGAATTCTCGCGTCTCGAAGATTTGCGAGATGAGAGTATGGGAGCTTGACGTTGAAACTCGTGAAGTGGTGAGTAGCGAGAGGTGCTAGCGCTTAGCCTAGCCGGCAGTCACACTCCAAAGGTGTTGACAGAAGGAAGCCATACCATGTCGGAATCTTGAGTATCGACGATTGGCGAAGAAAATTTGAGGGTCCTCGACTCACGACTCGCGAGGTCATGATTTGTGAAAGGCGCTTGCATTTAGGCATGTATGTGGTCCTAACCCACGATCACAGGGAGGTGAACAGGGAAGAACTAGCCTGTGCTAGGCCCCTATAGGACTTCGGGGATTCTGTCCCTTGAGGAAAAGAGAAAATTTTATTATGCCGTAGTGGGTGTGTGACAATAGTCATCCAATGGACATAGTTGATACCAAAATTTTTGATGAAGATGAATCCTTCGTGTTCCAGAGCGCTGTTTTTGACAACGAGTCTAAAAAATTAATTATTGAAAAGAGAGATGTAAAAAATAAGAAAGGAAAATCTCATTCAAAGGTTGGCCTTGAGAACATGTGCCCCCCCAAAATATCTCAACTTCACAAAGAAACCATAGATGCTCTTGATGATTCCATTGGAGGCATTGAGGCCGAGAATGCCAGACTGAAGGACTGAGTCAATGAATTGGAGGAAGCTTTGATTCCTATGCCATTGCTTTCCAATCCTTTAGCAATAGCCATGCCTGCCACCCCAACAACCAAGTTAAAAGGATCCTCCAACCTCCTTGAATTGTGTAGAGGATATGTGGAGAATAATGTCAAGAAAAGAATGGAACTGATTACTAAGGCATGGGAAACATCACAAAGTATGGCTTCCCTTGGAACGAGGGCACATACTTTGCTCGAACATTTGCAGGCGGATTTAAAAAATGAAGAATGTTTCTATTTAGACATGGTCCTTCCTTTTGGCACCCATGTCAACAACATGACATAAACGAGAAGAAGACAACAATATCTCCCCTCCAAAAACCAGATCACTCAATTAAATGCATGCTAGAAAGAGAAATTGAAGAACCTGCATCTTATTGTCCAATCATGTGAACACGCCATATCAAAGAAAGAAAAATTATTCACAAAGATGACCCAAATAGACTTAGCCAGAAGAACCAACGGGGTCCAAGACCCCAACTTAATCGTCAACTCATTGCCCTTAACCAAGCAAGACTTCGATAAACAAGTTGATATTTTTAAGGCGTTGTCTTTAGAAAAGTTTTACAACATCCTTGAATATGGTGAAGATGACGTCGACAACTGGCTAGTCGACTATTCGGTACATAATGAAGAAATTGATCAGGCTATGCGTAATCTTTCTATCGATCTAAGAGAATTAGAAAATGAACTTTTTAACATAAAAATCCAGAATGAGATCAACATCGCCCCCTTGAGAAGCTACATTGAAGAATTGGTCGAAAGAGAATTGAAGTAGGTCGCCGAAAAAATGCAATAGGTAGTTGGCACGATTCCAGTAGCTGTCGATGACAACAATAAAAAGGCATCAACAAGAAAATAGCAAATGGGTGATATGTACCATCACTATAAGTCTATACTGATCACATCCTTCTTTGTTTATCAATCCAGTTATTCCACCTTTTTAAATAGAAATGTCTAGCCAAAGACTGATACCTTCCAATTTCTTCTTTTCAGGTATTACACTCTATCGTCGCCCACTTCTTCTTTCCACAATCCTATTTCTTGTACATATTTCTCTTATGGTCCGCGGGAGCCCCAATCCTAGTCTATATAACAAACACATTTAAATTTCCAGGAATATGTAACATACAATATTATTTTTTGATATATTTTAAATAAAACTATTTTTTTTCTCCTTTTATATTTATGTGCTCATAAATTTTTATCTTCAACTATGTTGAATGTTAAGAAATTGTGTTTATTTAATTTGAATTATCTTTTTCTCATGCATATCTTTTTCTCCTGCTATGCATATAATTTTTTTTGTCATGGCACATATAGAGACATACATTCTATGGAAATACATTGAACAAGGTAGGAACGAAAATTTCAAACATAACGGGAAAATGGATTATATATTTTCAAAAAATAAATGGGACTCTAGAGGCCACGTGTCATTTACTGCATGGATACCACCTGTGCTTCATGCTGCTTGCCACATCTGCTACTTTTTCCCCATCCTTGTGCATTTATTCCCAATTCAACCCGGCATGGTCTACGCTGCCATGCAACACTTGTTTCATTTACAACATATTTACCCTACAAATTACCTTTTTCATTTTTATTTTGTTTCATCTATTTCTGATATACACCAATGCGACTTAATGCATTCACCTTTATTTTTTAAAAATTATTATATACCTAATTTTATATTTCTTTTCAATTTGTATAATTATTTTGTTTATTCTTTAACTATACTTATTTAATATAAACCTTCATTATTTTGGTACTTACGTTTAAGCATTTTCAATTATATTTTTTAAATTTTCTCAACCACCTAACACATTTATCTTAAATTTCTTACTTAAAATTTTCTTAAATATTTTACTTGAAATTTTAGTTGTTCATATTTATACAATTTAAGCATTAAACATACTCCATAATCATTCATTTATTATTATTAGTACATCTATAAAATTTATAAAGCCAACTAAAAACTTTGTATTTTTACACTTACTAATCTCATTAGTCAAATCATATATTTATCATAATTATGTTTTACCAAAAAAGAGTCCACAACTCTTACATTACATTACCACGAGTTCTCATTGCCTTTCGACTAAGCTTGTGTACATTATCACATAAAATTGTGAATACACAAATATATAATTATACACATATTTCATAAACTATTCATTACGATGGTGATGATTAATATTTACTAAAATCAAAATTGTTTTATTGGACATTAAAAAGGTAGGGGATTACTTGGATTTTTTTTATAATTTTCTTTTTGTACTAAAAACATATTAAGAGAAACATTCCAAAATCACCATAGTTTTGTTGAGTTAAAAGATTAAAAAGGTTGGTGTGACAAATATTTTGAAATTGATATCTGATCTTGGTATACAGCGAACATTTTAAGAGAAAGTGTTTTTCATCTTCAACCCTCTTAATGTCACAAATATGACATATTCTTTCATCTTAAGTTGTTTTGAGAATTGTCCAACGCTTAGTTTTACTATACACATATCTATCTCATCAATTTTCTACATATCACATTAGACAGTCTAAACGTTCTATGTTTTGGACTCTTTTCGGGCATTTTTTTCCAACCAATTTTGCCCAAAATTCAGTTAGGAATTATTGGAATTGTAGATTTGAGTTGTTGAGTCTGTACAATCTGAGTGTTCAAAAGGTTTTTCAGGGAACTGAATCCATTTATGCATTCAAAAATGCAATTTAAACAACATAAAAATACAATTTTTTTAACAAAAAAGGGGGAAATTGTATTGATATAAAACAATGTATGAAAATGCCAGAGAATTACATCTTGTCCAAATTGCAATGACCAACATTCAAAATTACTCTATTTAAAAGCTATTAAGCCTACCAACAACAATGTTGCAAATTTAAACTGAAAGTTACATTCATAGAGCCTCACAATGTACAGTCTGTAATATATCCCCAATATACATATACACAAATAAGTCATTGCTTATACTAGTAGGGATAAATTCCACAACTGGAGGCCATTGCCTAGAATCTGGTGCAAGAGCATTTAAATCTAGATGAACAGGAGCCGTGGCGGGAGATGAAGCTTCTTCGAACTTTCCAGAATTTCAAGTATATGTTTATGGAGTCAAATTATGTGGTGACCTAAGACACAACTCTTCTAATTGTAGCATGAGCGTTGAACACTCGTTCTGAAGGTGGCAGATTCTTTGCCTCTGCTAAACCGACTCTTCCAACACCGTTAAAATCGAAGATGATAATCCACTAAATTGAATTTAAAGAGAGTGCATAGAAGTGCACATATATGCTAATTCTTCCTCCATCAAATCAATTTGCTTGGCCCATTGCCCAAATCTACTATTCGCCATAATTCTCAACGTCCACAGAGGTGATCAAAATAACTAGAGTGATACTCTTGAAGGATTACTCGAAGAGTTCTCCTCCAAGATGAGAGTGCCATTCTAAATAAGGAAACTCCTCCAAATATTGAAATCCCAACACACGAGAGCTATAATGGAAGGAAAGCCCTCTATACCTTCTTGCCACCTTCAGTCATGATTACATGAAGCCACATTATAATCCATTATGCTCGCAACCATCCCACATACATCCTGAAGCGATAACAGGAGCAAGGGGTAAGCCAATGCCCTATTGGGGTATTTAGGGAAGCGCCTTAGAGTCCGATGTCGTGCACAAGGCTTCGTCCTTGATTCATGTGTCATATGTTTGTCTTGCTTGTGGATAATTCTTGAAGGTTGGATTAAATTAATGGGGTCCCGATGTGACAAAAGACACCCTTTTTATCAACCTTAGAAACTCGAAACATCATGGAATAGGGAAAGAAGATGGAATTCCATTAACGATTAAGACCCCTGCTTGCAGTCTAGTGGCCTGGTTTGCATGTCTATATGCTTCCTCATCGTTGTATCTAAGCACATGAAAGAATCCAATCTTGCAAAAGGCCTGCATTTATTCTGGATTTTGAGGAAAATGCAGTGTAGATGAATATTTTTCGTGAGAGAATTCATCCTTGCATCCTTGATTGTCATTTTGGAATCCCCTATAACAACGATATTAATGATTCCCTATGCATTTGCCAGATTTAGACCTTGTAATAGTGCGTAAGATTCGACTTGATTATTAGAGGCTTGCCCATTGCTCCAGATGGAGGTAAATTCGATGTTTCCTCTAGGGTCATACAACACTCAATGCTAGACCCCTCACATTTGTCCCGCGAGGACCTTTGTAATCAGGGTTTCAACTGACCATCATGGTTCAATCCGTGAAGTTTACAGGAGGGCATGGAAAGACGCTCGTAGAGAAGACATTGTTGCAACAAACAGGCTAGGAGATATTCTATAGTTGGCACCATCTATTGGCATTATTCCAGGTTTCTTGAGTTGTTTTCTGTTTAGTGGATATTGTAGTTGCCTTGCAACCAATAGTTATAGTGTTTTGCTGAAGCTGCCTAGCAACCATTAGACTTCTATTGTTATTTGTATTTCCAGTCTCCATTCATTGTCACTCTCATTCATTGTGTACTTGGATTTGTAATGTATTCACCCAATATGATGCGTGTAAACTGTTTGTGAAAAGTACTCAATCAATGAATAATACATATAATACAAGTATTTGACAAAAGTGCACAACCAGAACCACATAATGGACAATAGATCTTCATTTCCCTAGAATATTCCCATTAGGGGATATTACAGCTTCCCACCTCCAATATGTAGGCCGAACCAAAAGGTAAAAAAAAACACAGGAGCATTGTCCCATATGTTGACGATAAACAAAACTGAGGACATTTAATTTCCAAATCCCTGAATTGATTATGCATATGTGAGATCTGCAGAGGCCAGATGCCATCCATCCCTGCATGACCTCCATTTATTGATGTAGTATTAATGCTAATTGGGTTGAGTGCCATTGTTGATTAAGGTGTATGATGCATGCTTGGAACCCCATTTTTAAACAAGGATCCTTGTCTTAGTGTTATTGCCACCTTATCCCAATAATTGACTTTGGCATTGATCTCCCTTTTGATGTGATAGAAGAAAATTTGGTCGAAGTACGTTGTAATTCTCCTAATTCTCTGAACTAGAGAATTTACTTTTCTCCCTTGAGGATTTCCTTGTTCCTTAACAATTATAATAACTAGCAAATGAGTCTCCAAACATTGTCAAGGTTTCAATTCCTTCATCCTTGACAATGATGAGGCCACACCATAAAGAATAGTCCTCTACAATATTGTTAGATACATTCCCAATCTCCAAAGCATAATTTACTATCAGGATTGTGAATAATCCCCCACATCTACCACCCCTTCTTTTTATCTTCTTTATCTATCATCAAAGTATTTATTTATTTTTAATCTCAACCTAAATGCAAGATGAAAATAATAATAATAATTTTTAATTGTAAGGATCCTAACTTGGACACAATAGTAGCTTTGGACAAATAGAGTTTATCGTGAAGTCTTCTTTTAAATAGAATTTGGTTTAAAGATATTGAATATGATGTTGAATTTTTATTACAAATAAAGGGATGAATGGAACGACACATAAGTCTTTATTGGAAACTATTTAATATCTATATTCCTTCTTAAATTTGATTTTTTAACATAAATGGTTATGGATTTGTATTAAGATAACATTGCACTTGAATCGTCCAACAAGTTAATACATAACAAAATAAAATTAGAGTCAAAACTATTGAGAAATTTCACCATTGTCTACTTTAATTGCTTGTTTAAGAGTCTCATTTCTACCCTACCCCTATTTATCTGGAAAATATAGAGCCATATACACTATCTTAAGAAAAACACTACTTTCTAGAACATTACATATTTTAAAAATTAACGAAAATCAAGTCCACTATGGGCTTCTCGATTGGTTGTTGCATAGTGGAATCCTTGTTGTCCGTAAAACTTTTGGCTCCAAATGACCCCATTGATAGAGATGGACGAGCCACACATTGGAAGCCTTCATTTCCATTTTCTTTCTTGAACTCCAACTTTTCTATCCCGGGCTGCAATAAGTCTATTTTTTTTGCTACCTCCTCAATGCTCCAAATATATTTTTTGAATTGATGCTTGTTTGTCTTTGTTGGTTTTTCATTGCAATAACTAGGAGTTGAGACTTAGTATATTCCTTTACATTGCTTTGGTGTCCAATGAATTATTTCACTCCATTTCGTTCCTCCAACCTTCCCACCTTTTACTATACAATGATAAACAATCTTAAGCTTCATCTATATGTCACTCACATCTTTGGAGGCCTCTACAAATCTCTAAGTGTTCACATAGAGTGCAATGACCATTATGTCCATGAGGATTTTCCATATTCCTTATATACTCTATGCCCATGATTGGAAACAACATACTCTTCTAATCCCATGTGTCATGCAACCTACACAATGAGAATAAGCTTGCCCCCTACATAGAGAATAAACCCAACTACTTGCACAAAAAGTATAACCTTGTTTCCCTAAGTGGACTGAGTACTCTATCTGAAGGGACTCCAAATAGGTATGAAAATTGATTCGCATAGACTCCAACCGATATTGGGTTTAATACCACACAACGAGGATGATCCGATCTTCATGTGAGTTAAAGCCTCTACCTTCAATGTGAAACTTGATGGCATGAAGGTGTTAAGGCATATTTTATGGATGATACCATCATACCATCCTTTGTAGATTTAAGCCATTTTTCCATGTTTCTTATGCCTTCATATTTTGGATTAATTGAGATTTCATGATTCATGGGAGAGGGTTGATGACAGGTCTCTCCCCATTTCCTAAGATGTCCAATTGGCAAGATTGACCCTTCATTTGCAAGCTTATCTGTTGTGGAGTTGAAGTGCCTCAGTACATGGTATAATTCGCACTAAGGGAAAATTTTCACCAATTGTTGAGATCTGGTGATGATCCAACATAGTGGGAGTTCATAAGGGGTTGAATTTGTGAGAATTTGCCGAAGTATTACCATTGAATCCTCAATCATCAACAATTCCATAATGTTTTAAAAGCATTAACCTTTGCATCAAAGCTAATACCTTTGCTTGATCGCATTTGGTTTCCTACAACCCCTACACATAAGTAATGTCTCAAGTTCCTTTGAAATCAAGGATGATCCCTCACTTACCACCCCAAACATTTACCATTATCTTAATAAAATATACCACTCCCTTGTATTCCTAACTAAATTTATTATGTTAAATAATTAAAACAAATTTAATTACCAAGTTACTTATATGTATATTTCAATTGTGGAAATGATACATAACGAAGAATCTTTCCTTATTAATCCCTACCGAAGGCTAGGACTATAGCAATGAGTTGGTCATTAACCCCCTATTAGTTTGGTCTTTGACTTTAAATTTTCGTCATGTCCAATGCTCAACATAGAATAATGTAAATATTTTTTTTATTGCTATTAAAATAAATAAAAAAATTATTTATCTTGCATGCCATTGGACTTCAACTTTTAAGTTTTATTTCTGCAGTGGTGATGATCATTAAATGAATTTTAAATCTATTCATTAAATTCATGCCAGTTGATTAAATGCATTTCAATTGCCATGCTGTCATGTATTCGTTTAGCTCCGCGATATCGAATCCCAACCCAATAGGTATGGTCGGATATGTGTATGTCGGTGATGTTGTATTTCCAGAGCTGCATCTGCACTATAGATATTTTCAGAAGGAATACATGGCATGCATGCCTCAATCTTTCTTAGCTTTCATCTACTAACTATATCATCGTATTTAGTGTTGCTTCCACAAAGTTACTTCTCTACATCACCTCACCGCATCTTATCGTCATTACATCACTATTGGTCTTGCTTGCAATATTGTGTGTAGATGCATAGACCATTTCTATTGTACATGCATGGGTTGTTTCTTTTGTACAAGAAATTATATGCAAAACTAGAGAATCTGCAATTTCACTTACTCGTGAGCTAAGCACTCCCTTGCTCCTGCTATTGGGGATTGGTTTCGATCCGACTTGACGAAGCTGGGACTTAGAGCTAAGTGTGATGGATTATGTTGCACTTGACAGAGTTGGGGTTTCATGAAATGAACGGTTTGATAGTTCCATCCTGACTTGACAGAGCTGGGGATAACCTAGAGGAGTGAAGCTAGTGGTGATGGATTCTTTCTGAATGATCCAGGCACTCAATTGAACTCTCAATATTGCTCAATTCTTCCCAATATTTTTCAATTTGGAGTGAGCTAAGGTCCTAACATTCCCTACATGCACAAAGATAGTTAGAATTTTTTCATATGAACTAATTTATGGACATTTTTCTCATCGAGATTTTTCTCATATGGACTAAAAAGAAATAGAAGTAATTTACTAGGAAAATTCAAGGAAAATAATGTAGATACCTCGCAAGGAATAAGAATGTCGATAAGGTTCCCCATGGTGCATGAGGCCACAAACTTACATGTTGTGAGAATATGGGTTCGGGCTGCTAGCCAAATTCAAAGCACCAAAGGATACAATTGACACTACTAGGTAAAAAGCATAAAGGATTAGATGTATGCAAGAAGCGATTGGGATGTAGAGAAGAGAATGTAGTGGAGTGTATGAGAGAGGAACCCTTGATGTCATGGGATAGAAATTGTAGGCGAAGATCTTATGAAATTAAATGATACTCGACAGGAAGGTGATAGATAGATGGCAAGAACCTATGAAGGAATGGTAGCAAAAAACACTGTTTATGGTATACACAATAACATTTATGAAAAACATAAGAATAAATATCAATCCCTTACCATGTCTCTATCAATTCATAGGTTGATCGATGATAATCTTCCCAATCAGCTGAAGGAAAAATCTCAACTCTCTTTGACTGCTGTTGGCCTCAATTTTTTTCCATATTTTAAATCTTTGCATCTTCATCGACAATGTCACATTTGCAAGTCGGAAACTCCATGCAATTGAATCAAGTGAACTTCCTTGGAACTAAACCATCCAAACTAGTGATCGTTCTGGGGCCAAAACCAGGGCTAGAAGGGAATATTTGATACTCGACATATAGGATCCTTTTCACGTACTTTCCATGCAAATGAGATATGGAAAATACTTCGCATGGAAATAAGAGACATGATAGATGCCCTACTTTCCCGCTGAATAGTTTACGTTCATTGCATGTCTCCAATGATGGACATATTATCATGTTTTGATGCTTTGACATTCACTTCGGCAGGTGTTTTTCTACATGTAACCTTGTTGTCACTAGGATGCATGGTGCCAAAGTGTAATGAGCATGCATGGGGACACGTATTAGAGAAATGTTAATATTCTAAATGCATAAATTTGGAGGGGAGAATGAACTTCTCAGTGTTTGTGTTTGAACACCACTTTTCTTGGTAATCAATGTTCGAGTATGGATACCACCTCTATAGACCTAATTTTTATGAGAGCCACACCCATAGACCTAATTTTTACGAGAGCCACACCCATGGCCCATTGTATGTACATTATGTTTTGCAAAGTGAAGATGAATTTGGATATTATATTGAAAAGATAGATGCATATAAATTGCACCATGTTAGTGCAAGGATGGATGTGTTCTAAGATCCCATGGTTGCTTGCTACAACTAGAAGAGATGGCCTTTCAGAGCTTGGAAGTGGTTTGACTACTAATATTAATAGAATGGATATGATTATGTAGTCTTTAAATGGAGTTATGCTAACTAATTAAAAAGCCTTTAAATGAAGTACTTATGCCAACATTATGGAATAAAGAGACTCCGAGGATGTCTTGCATTTTTCTATTTATCAGTCCAAGTGTTATGATCCAAATGCTTAAAATATTAGAATAAATGAGAAGTTCACAATGTACCCAATGTGAATGTGGAGCACAACTCCAATAATGATAATAGAGATGAATTACACAATAACTTCTTAAAGAATAAGAGAAACTCCTCTAAATAACCAAATACATTCATACATCACAATTTACATGTCCTCCATAATGACTAAATGATCTCTATATATAGCTATTCACACATTGCACATGTGACCCCTTTATTATTAGGCCAACCCTATTACATATACATGTACACATTATATGTACATTTAACCCCATATATTTCCCCCTTGGGGTCTTATCATACACATTTAACCTCATATACACCCCCCTTAAGGTCATATCATAGTACACTCCTTCAAAAAACTTTATCCTCAAAACTTTGTAGTTAAAGGCTTTACATGTGATGAAACCAAGTAATATGATTTTCTTATGTTCCTGTTTTCTTCTTTCAATTGATGATAATCCATCCACCCAAAATCATTTCTTGTTGGTATTAATACTTGATGCTTGATGGAAACCCAATAAACATTCACATGAATCCCAAGGAAGGTGCACTCCCTTAGCTAGCTCAATTCTTGGAAGGCACACTCTCTCAGCTTTTTGGAGGAGAAGAATAGCTGGGCGCAAGTCCCAAGGAAGTAGTTTATCAGATCTAGCTAACTAGTTTTTAGAAGATAGTTGTAGCTCGACCTATTCAAGCCATCATGTAATAAGAAACATCTATATAAGACTACTTCCTATTCTAAATAAAGTGATGGTCATTTTTCTCTCAATTTTGTGATAGTATTCATGTTTTCCTATTCTAGTTAATTTTATGAGTATTTCTATTGCAGATCAAATGGTATTAGAGAATCGATTTGAGATGCTTCTTCTCCAGTGAGTTTTAGACAAACAATTTTTTTTATGGGTTTCTAGTGTCTGCACTCACCCAATATTCAGATCCAGAGGTGCGCCATGGGTGTATCCACCCTCCATCTCTCATACAATGTGCTAGGGTTTTCTCTAGATCTCCAATTCCCAATGCTTTTTGGTGATTTCCAGCTTTATGAGTGTGCTTGAGGCTCAAATCACACTCAATCTCTTCTAATTCAGTGAGTTAGGGTTTCTCTCGCTCTCTATTTCTTAGTGATTTGGTCGTGGGGATCTTCCACTTCCCCCCCTCTTCTCCATTTCATGCTAGGGTGTGCTAGGGTTTTCCACACCCTCCCCTCTCTTCTAGCATACCTTCTTAGTGTGAACTTGTATAGGGTTTTCTAGCACACCCTCCCTTTGTTGATATTATGGTATCCGCTGGAGGTATTAACCTCCATATGTAACCTTTGACTAGAATAGAATACTCCGTAAGTAAGAGAAACCCTAAAAAGATGTGTGAAAAACCTCGAAGACATGTCGGCTCAGCATAATATATAATATTAAGATATTATCCTCTAGGAAGACAAGTCGGCCTAGACAGGTGACAAAACCAATATAAATAGAGGATGTCTTGGCTCATTTGTTCACTCACTCACTCTCACTCAGGAAACCGAAAACAATGCACAAGTTTGGAGGAGGAGCATAAATAGCTGTAGTTGTACGATTTTATCTTGTTCAGTCTTTCTGGTACTTTTCCTTGTGCGTTACCCTGGGAGAAAGTGCGCTCTCTTGGTTATCTGTTGGTTATGGTGTGGCTTCCTGGAATCAAAGGTTTAGTTTCTCATGGGTGGCTTTATGCCTATGGTTGGGTGAAAATGGTGTAGCATTGTCTATGGTTAAACAAACACATAAAAATTATTCTAACATGTTATGGGCACACACTACCTTCAAAACAATCTAACCACTGGAAGGTAGATCGAGAGTTCCTTGTCAAGATAGTTGTAGCACCAGTTGCAGCTGCAACTAGGGTTTCTAATTTTGCAGCTGCAAAAAACCCTAATCCAACTCTTTGGGCACCTTAAGTGAAGCGTTGGACCTAATTTATGGATATTCTAGTGCGCCCTAGCCTAGCGCACCCTCTGGTTCCCTCAACCTGCAAAAATGTCAAGTTTGAGTTTTGGGGTCAAAGTCAAAGTCCTTGACTTTTGGTCAAAATTGATTTTTGTGGTCAAAGTCAAAATTTTAGGGTTTCTATATTGTTCTAGTCATTGAACCTTTTTGATTCAGTTTCTAACTTCTTGTTGTCAAGATGGTGTCAAGTTTCAGATTAGAAGACAAGTTGAATGAAACTACAAATTTCAAAGGTATGCACTTGTATATTCTTTTCAAGTTATATCATCCAACAAAAGCATGAGTTTGTTTTGCATGGAATGTACAAGAGACCTTGTCCAACCAATAATCTTGGATCTAGTACATTCATAGGAACAAGAAGTGATGAATCTAAGTTTGATTATTTAAAATTGATATGTCTCTAGTTATTATGGCATTATTATGATCTTATGTTGCATGTTGATCTATTGTAGTTATGATCATTATACTAACCCCTTAATACTAGAGATACACTTCTTGATCTCCTCTCTAGGAGATATTATTGTTCTTATGTAAATGCTTATTTTTTACAAGATGAATTTGATCTCCTTTAGGAGATGTTCTTGGTTACTGAGCTAGACTCCATGCAGGACATCTTCCATAGAGGATACCATGGAGATTTTTGTTGTTCTTGTTTCTTATTCTAGACAAGTCATAAGAGATAAATGTGAGAGGGATTCAGAATGAGAGGGAGTCAGTGATCAAGAAGAAGCCATCATAGTTTCTTGACTCTTTGCAGAATGCAAAGGGGCATGCAACATACAAAAGCGTGGTCTGATGATTCTCTCAGATAGAGGGAGTTGATTTTAGAGTTTGCGATGAAGGATATTGACCGGATATATTGGGATTGGAAGCATGGATGGAACCAGATGAGATATTCAATAAGGAGACTGAAGAGGTTTATCATGATGGATAGGAAGTCCATGGCCACACCTATGAAGACACATCTGAGGAAGTTGTGTGACATGATATGCATTTGATTTGCAGATAGCACCTTGTGCCAGTATATGGTTGAGCCATGACTGTATGATTGGGTTAAAACACAACATGCATGAACCTATGTTGTGTTATAGATGGATATGATTAATCTCCTATGATGAAGTATGGCTGTCGGGATATACAATTTTTGGATTGGAAATGCAGAAGACATATCTAGCACCTGGGGTGCTACTTCAGCTTGGGATCGAGCATGATTTCCAAACAAGAAGGGAAGAAAATATCTGTAGCAATCAGTCATATATCATAGCTAACGATGCAAGATATGAATCATGGTATCTTTTCGAAGGATCTTGCAGGACTTCATCAGAGACATGGTGAAGGAAGGGGTAGTGAGGCTCCATCACTTATCCACAAATGAGTAGATAACTGACATTTTCACTAAGCCTTTTTCTGGGAAAATATTGGCAGGAATGAAAATGTTTACCTGGGGGATTATTGATGATTGCAACATCATGCCAATATTCCAAGATTGATCAGATAGACTTGATCATGTGGGAATAGGCCCAAATGTAATCTTCGACAGACTGGAGATTCGAGTTGTTGCTAGATCTCCTATGTGTGAATTGCATCGAGCCTTGAAACTCTCACGAGTAGGTGAGTAGCCCCAATAAGCATCAGGCCGACTCTATCTCCACAGGAACTAGGTTGCAGACTAGGGGATATAGGGCATATCTACATCCAGAGTAGATGTGCCCTGACGTAGTCTTCAACATACTAAAGACTTGAGTTGCAATTCCATGTGTTCGATAACATCGAGCCGAATGCATTAACAAAGTGATCCTATGAGAGGATCACCATGAGGTGTTTGTGTCTCCGATGTTGAAATAATTCTTGTCATGGGACAATAATGATCTGAGGTGCTAGGCACACGTTTCCGATAACATCGAGCTAAATACATTCATAGAGTGATCCTATGAGAGGATCAACTATGAGGTGAATGTGGCTCCGATGAGGTCATGATTCTTGTCATGGGACAAGAATGACCTGAGGTGCTAGACACATGGTGGTGGATATGGATCATCAATATAGCTAAATGAGGCTCATAGATATTGTGATATTGTCTATGGCAAAAGAATACCAAGAACACGTACAATGATATATATTTGATGATTGCTACCAGATGATGCTAATAGTAATGATGATATTTATGATGATACTCACAACATGGGGTGTAGCTATGGGTGAACACATCATGTAGGTGTAGCCCATGATGATGATGGTGACACACACTACTAGGTGTAGCTCTAGTGTTCTCTAGCAGGTTGTGGCCCCTAGATGAGATTGACAGGTCCACATGGGTGTAGCCATGTGTGACGTGTTGATGCTACCTCTAGAATGGTCTACAAGACTATGTGAGTCTTTCCCATACCATGTGAATATGGATGGATGTGTTTGAGACCATTAATACCTCCCTAGCTAAGAGGGAGTATTGGTATCATGGTAGCTACAGGAGGTATTAACCTCTATATGTAACCTTTGACTAGAATAGAATATTTCGGAAGTAAGAGAAACCCTAAACAGATGCGTGAAAACCTTAGAAGACATGTTGGCTCAACAAAATATATAATATTAAGATATTAACCTCTAGGAAGACAAGTCGGCCCAGATAGGTGACAAAACCACTATAAATAGAGGATTTCTTGGCTCATTTGTTCACTCACTCACTCTCACTCAGGAAACCAAAAACAATGCACAAGTTTGGAGGAGGAGCAACAACAACTGCAGTTGTACGGTTTTATCTCGTTCAATCTTTCTGGTACTTTTTCTTGTGCGCTACCCTTGGAGAAAGTGTGCTATCTTGGTTATCTGTTGGTTATGGTGTGGCTTCCTGGAATCATTATTTTTGTCAAAGTTTAAGGTGCTCGAGGGTGGATTTATGCCTATGGTTGGGTGATAATGGTGTAGCATTTTATATGGGCTCCAGACGATGTGCTTTAGGGTTGGATCCAGATCTAGGGTTTTGGATCTAGGGTTTTCCCATCCAGATCTATATCTAGAGGATAGTGCGCTATGGTTTTCTCCAGATAGTGTGCTTTAGGGTTGTTCCTCCCTCTTGGGCTCCAACACCCTTGCTCTTCCATTTTCAGTGCAGTCTCCATCTCAATTCTTAGTTTCTTAAGTATATGAAGATAATGCCTCCTTGTAGAGACCCCTCCCCTAAGGATTCTACATCTAGGCAATATTCTCCCATCCAGGGATTGACTCTTGCATTAGGGTTTCTCTCTCCCTCTCTCGCTCTCCACTACTTAGTGATTTGGTTGTGGGGATATCCCACTCCCCCCCTCTTATCCAGTCTATGATAGGGTGTGCTAGGGTTTTCCACACCCTCCCCTCTCTTCCATCATACCTTCTCAACATGCACTTGGCTAGGGTTTGCTAGCACACCCTCCCTTTTGGGCTCCAGACGGTGTGCTTCAGGGTTGGATCCAACTCTAGGGTTTTCCCATCTAGATCTAGATCCATATCCACAAGATAGTATGCTAGGGTTTTCTCTAAATAATGTCCTTCATGGTTTTCCCTCCCTCTTGGGATCAGACAAACTTGCTCTTCCATTTTTAGTGTACTCTCCATTCTCAGTTATTAGTTTCTTAAGTATATGAAGATAATGCCTCCTTGTAGAGATCCCTCACCCGAGGATTCTACATATAGGAAATATTATCCCAGTTAGGACTTGGCTCTTGCATTAGGTTTTCTCTCACCCTCTCTCGCTCTCCACTGCTCA
>ML776788.1:627583-642698 GCA_009831015.1 Picea engelmannii
CTTCTCTAGTTTGTGCTAGGGTGTGCTAGGGTTTTCCATGCCCTCCCCTCTCTTCCAACATACCTTCTCAGCGTGCACTTGGCTAGGGTTTGATAGCACACCCTCCCTTTTGGGCTCCAGACGATGTGCTTCAGGGTTGGATATAGATCCAAGGTTTTGGATCCAAGGTTTTCCCATCCAGATCTAGATCTAGATCCAGATCCATATCGCGAGGATAGTGTGCTAGGGTTTTGTCTAGAAAGTGTTCTTCAAGGTTTTCCCTCCCTCTTGGGCTCCAACACACTTGATCTTCGATTTTTAGTGCACTCTCCATTCTTAGTTCTTAGTTTCTTAAGTATATGAAGATAATGCCTCCTTGTAGAGACCCCTCCCCCGAGGATTCTACATCTAGGCAATATTCTCCCATTCAGGACTTGGTTCTTAGTTTGACTGAACTCATGCGGCTCCAAAAAATATCCCCAACGCCTCTGTAGTTGGATACTCATTTCCAGTTTCCTAAATTTTCAGGGCATATGAATGGTGAGGCCATTTATTCCTAGGTACGCAGTCTATCCACTTATTTCAAGAACTACCCATAAATGATAAAAGAAGAGAAGTTACAGATCACTAGTTTGCAATTGGAAGGGGTTGCTCAAGCTTGGTGGGACACCCAAATGAATACCTCCTTTCTGGTGGTGGACTTGGGAGATCAACTTCCAGACACCTCTCCACCTATTAGTTCTTGGGATGAAAATTTTCAAGTGCGACAAAATCACCTTTGTCCCCTGGGGTATTGTCAGACTCTCCTAGCTCACTGGTTGCAAATCTGCCAAATCTCATGCCAGTCAGTCCAAAGATACATTGAGGTGTTTACTATGATCCACATTCAACTACAGATTCAAGATCTAGAAGAGGTAATCATTGTTAAATTTAATTCTGGTTTTTTATTATTGTTACACAGAGAGGTTGATTTATTTGAAATCTCTTCCTTAGATAAGGCCTTTCTTCGGGCCTTGGATATGGAACGGAAGCTCATTCTTCACCTTTGATCTACTCTATCCAAAGTTGGCCCTTCATCAACTCCTTCTCCTGCCTCTCCTACCTCACTGAATCCTAACAAATGATGTTCTTATCACAAATCTCAGTTTCACTCCTCAGTTGAATGTCGTGTTCTTCGTAATCCAAATCCTATCAAGACTTTATTCACTAATTTTCCTGATTCCTACTTGAGAACAATGCCCCCCCAAGATGATCACCTTGGAGAATCCTATGGAACCGGTGATCCAGATTATTTTGAGCATGAAATGAGAGTGGAGATATAACAAAGAAATATACAAAGATATTTAAAGAGAGCCAATAATATAATAGAGATATATCAGATATGTAACTAGAGGCACAGATATATAGTAAGACACAATTTCTATTAATGAGTGAAATGTACACACTAATAGATATGGGCCCAAAATGCGATGAAATATTTCCATGTTTCTATAATTCGTGGAAAAATGCATTAAAATTTTGTCTTTCTTTTATTTATTTTTTGGTTTGGCCCCGACGTTCATCAATGTAGTGAAAGATTCATAAAACCATCTATATATCCACAAATTTTCGCTATATCGACACTTCTGCCACACATGTGAACCACATGTGTAGTGCACTGGGTATTGAATTTTTTCGGGGTCAAATCATTTATTTTTGTCTCTATATCAACGAGAATCGATCGATAAATACATGTCCTTAAGACAAATTTTGAAAATTTGCTATAGTTGCGACAATTTTGCTGGTGATTGTTTGAGCCTTGATTTTTTCTATCATGTACTGGTTTAACACATCCAATTCTCGATCAACATAGCTCAGATTTTAGACTTGCAAGGATAATATTTTTAATTTTTCTGTCTCTTTTAATATAAAGCTACGTTAAGAAATTTTAATTTCAATTTTTTTTAACATGAATGTTTTAACCCAGTTTGTTTTTTGAAATTAAGCATTGCTACATATATTTCATGTGATTGAACGTCGAAGTATATGAATTTTTAAATAATAATTTTTTCAAAATTTAGCATTACAACATATATTTCCTGTGATTGGACCTCAAAGTATATGAATTTAAAATTTTAATTTTTTTTCAATGTTTTAACAAAATTTAATTTTTTAAATATTTAATTGGTTCTTATTGGAAATTACCGTGTCAAATTAACATATACTATGAATGAAAATGAAAGGAGGCTTGCTCACTTTAGAGAGACAATGGAGGTGAAGGGTGATGGAAAATGTTATTTCCCTTGCAATGATTGTAGGGGCTTGCAAACAAGAAGAATTTTGATAATAACAGTTGAAAAAATTGTAGGGAGAAGGGGCATGCTGAAGGGGCTTATGAATATCATCCCTTGGTAAGACATTATTCAATATATAATGTATTCTTTTCAATAGTGATCATGTCATGTATTTGTCAAATGTTTTATCATTTTAATATATGTTCTATACACACTAATTTTAATACATTGTTTGTAAATATAAAGACAATGCCCCCAAAATGTCGACCGCCAGAGAGTTATTTTACAAGTAGCAGAAGAAATACTACTTTACAAGGTGAGGAACATGGAGATCAGAATATTGAAGATCGAGTTCTTAATGATGATATGAATGAAGATAACATTATTGATACAAATCAGGAAGATGAGATACATACATTGATCCAAGACACATTTGCTCCAATGGACGAGGACAACTAGGATGATAGTCATGATGTTGATCCTCTACTCGAGAAGTCACGACAACGTCTTTATGAAGGCTCAACAAAAAATCTTCTATTTTCTATATTGTTGTTGGTGAATTTGAAGGTTTTGACTGGTTTATCAAACACCCATTTCACACAGATCATAAGGTATGTAATGTATTATTATGTCATGATGACATGTACATAAAAGTTGACTATTTTTCTATATTGTTATTGTTAATTAATTCGTAAAGTAGGGATGCAATATTTATGATTAATATTGTTTACATTGACTTAATTTTTTGAATGGTGTAGATTGTTAGGTGAATTTTTATTACCACCGTCAAATATTTTACCATGCACATATCGAGAAATATCTTTGATTATGAAAGAAATTGGAATGGAGTATCAATATATTGATGCATGTCCTAATGATCATATCATATACTATGGACAATATGCATCAAAAAATGAATGCCCACAATGTCAAATAAGTAGATATTGAACTGATCAAGCAACAAAAAAGGTGCCTTGCAAATTTCTTCGTTATATTCCCATAATTCCACGTTTCCAACAGTTGTTCAGGTGCCAAAGTATAGCATAGTTTATGCATTTCCATGCAAAGAAAAGAAGTGAAGATGACATTCTTCGAATGCCCGCAGATGGTTCTCCATTGAAGAACATCGAAGAAAAATTGCCAAATTTTAAAGAAGAACCTCGTAATGTTAGACTTTCATTGGAGGATGATGGTGCCAATCCATTTGGAGAGCTTCATTCTACTTACTTAGTGTGGCCCGTTTTTGTTCTAACAATAACCTTCCTCCTTGGATGTCGATAAAGAGAGAACACACAATGTTGGAAATGATTGTTCCAGGTATTTAATTAGCTTGTCTTTATTTACTTGAAAGTATGACATAATATTTCATTTCTTTGTTTCATTCATTATAATTATATCTTTTATATATAAGGACATATAACTAAATATAATTAATGTATGTTGAACCAATTAGGTAAGCACCAAGTTAAATATATGAATGTATATATTGGGCCTCTTATCGATGAGCTGCTGAAGTTATGGGTTGGCATCACTATGTATGACATCTCTAAACCAATAGGGAAAAAATGATTTCAATTCCATGGAATACTTGCACAAACAATTCATGATGCTCTTGGGTTAGCACATTTTTGTGGTATGTAACTTTCTGTTGCGCTTGAATATTATATAATTTTTTGAAAATATCATTCATTTTTTAAAATTGTAATCCTAATTTGCTACATTAATTCATATATCTTGCAGGTCTTCAAACAAAGGGTAAATTTGCATGTTCAGTTTGTGGTCCTAGGATAAAATCTCACCGTTCAAGAAGTTTAGGAAAGGAGGTGTTCGATGAGTATATGCACTTTCTTCCTAAGAACCATATTTATTGAACTACCGAGAAAGAAAAATTCAATGGTAAAGAGGATAATGGAAAAAAACCAAGAAGAATGAGACCTCACCTATGGAAGTTGGAATATAATAGAAATTGTCAAGGTATGCAAATTATTTATGTATCATAATATTATAAATCTTGTGATTTTTTTTTTCTCTGTAAATTTTGTTCAGCACGGTACCTAGCTACATTGATTAATTAGTGTTAATGTGATTTCGTTTATGTTTCAAGAATGTCGTTAAGTCATGAATGGGCTTCCACGATGAATGAAAATTTACCCCATACAATTCAATAGGTTTCCCTACTATGAGAACCTACAAATAGTTCATCTATTTGATACAATGCATTTCAGGAAGAATATAACATAATTGTTATGGCGAATCTTAGATGGAAGGACCGACAAAGAAAGAATTGGAAAGATTTGTAGTGACATCCAAGAAGATAATCACACATTGGAAAGTGTGGTTATTAATTCTAATGGTGATGGTCAAGAACAAAATATTAGTCTTCCATGGTTATTGACAGAGCAACAAAGCAATGTTGTAAAAGAGGTCATTCGAAAAATTAGGTTTTCGACAGGGTTTTTGTCGAACATACAAAATATCTTAATGAAAAAAGGTGATTTTGCTGGGGTTAAAGCACATGACTGACCTACATTCATAAGAGTAATTATTAGGTATTTTAACATACTGGTATACATCTTCTTAGTAATTGTTTTTTCTAATTCGGAAATAAATATTAATGATTTGATTTTTGTTATAGTATGTTCTACCTCTATCTCTCCTAGACAGCTTTGACATCAACATAAAACAAGTTATATATAATCTTGGAAAATACACGAGGTAAGTAATGCATTTTTATATGGAAAATGTTTCTTTAGTGATTTGTAGTAGAACTTATTGACATATTGTGTTTTATCTGCAATTTTATATATGCCTTGATATTGTTCAAACCTGTTATTTTATTGCACCATTTGTAGGTGGATTTCATCTAAAGAAATCCATAAAGAATATATAAGTTATTGGAAGAGAGAAATTCCCCGACTAATGTGTGAAATGCAAAAGTATCTACCTCCATCATTTTTCAATGCACAAGAACACTACCTCATACACCTAGTTGAGGAGATTGAATTATGTGGACCAGTACACACAAGGTCGATGTGGATGGTGGAGAGGTAGTTGAAGTCATTGAAGGATTTTTTTAGACAAAGAGCATGTCCCGAGGGTTCTATGGTGGAGGGATATATGGTATATCAATGCATGGTGTATATTAGTCAATATCTTCCTAAATTAGTAGAAAATATGAATGTTCCTCGCATTTGGCATCTCGACTCCATCAACAAATTTGAAGGGGAGGGCCTATTGGGAAAAGGTAGAATAAGGACTATGAAATATAATTAGATGTTGTAGATTTAATATATTATACATTTAATTTTTCAATTTTATATTATCATACTCATTCATTTTTTTTTTCCATCAACTATATTAAACTTTGCCAATGATAGCTAATTATTGATATTCAATTGTTATTTTTTCATATAGTTGGACGAGAGTGGGATGCTCTACATTTATACATTGAAAAAAATATTGATTGGATGGAGTATTGGATAGAACGATGTGAATAATACTATGGTAGGTTATCATGGGAAAGGGTCAGTAAGATGATTAAAACAACGCATCATTATCAACATGAATTTCCTGATCTTATGCAAAGGGAAATTGATTTAGCCTTTGGTTTAAAAGATAAAAATGCAAGTATATTCACCCACATTTTTATAGTTATTTCCCATTATATCAATGTATTTGGTTTGTTTATTTTTTGAAATATATATTTACTAAGTCCATATTATATGACGTTTACTAATGGACAATTCATTTTTTACTTGTTTTCCATGTTGCAGTTGAAACACCACAAGGCTATGTGGTGTAATGGCCGTAAATTTTGTATAAAAAAGTTGGATGATAAGATGAAAGCCTCAGATTGTGGGATAAATGCATTTTTTAACGTCACTAATGTTTCCTCTAGAAGTGACAGGCATCCAAAAGAAACTGAAAATAGGTACTATGGGTATTTGGAGGATATAATTCAGTTTGATTTTAATTCCTTTAAAATGGTTTTGTTTGAGGTCAAATGGTACATGCTACAGATGCATGAATGTGATCATGAAAGAACTGTTATTGAGAATGATAATGGATTTAACATGGTTAATACAAGGGCATTTGAACTGGGTACAAAGCCTTATGTTCTTCCAAGTCAATGTGAGTAAGTCTTTTACTCAGAGGTACATGGTAAAGCAGGTTGGTCATACGTTGTTAGATACGATCCAGGAGGAATACCAGTAAAGTATAATCATGTAGAGGAAGAAGATAATATTGAAGAAGAAGATGATGATTCTGATCAAGAGCAGGTGGTTGTAGATGTGTCAGATGAAAAAGCCGAAGAAGTTGACCATCCAAATGTAGCAGATAATGTTCTCATTGATGGTATCAATGATGATAGAAAAAATGACGTTGATGATGACATTGATATGAATGATCCTTTCAACATTATCGATTCTGAACTAGATCATGAGACATATGTTGATTTGGATCAAGAAGAAGATGAATGATCTTTAAAAGTTGAAATGTATGAGGTAAGTGATTATATGCTTTCTATGATTATTCTATTAATTATATATTTAGTATTTATATAATTTATTGTTTTTTAAGTGTTTACTTAGATAGGTTAATTGAGTTTTTTAAGTTTTATGCCATTTTTGTATGTAGTGTGTTTCATGTTCTTTATTACGTCAAATTAGGTATGGGGGAACTGAGAGTGATGTGAGGGGGGGGGGGGGGGCATAAATAGAGCTTCCACCTTCATGTGGTTGCCCCTGTTTAGTAGTGAACTAATTATTCTCGACCAAGAGAAGTTCATTCGGGTTTATTATATGCCAATTTGAGAAATTTTATGTGAAGGTGAGGTGATGAGCATGTTCAAAAAAATGGAAATATGGTTCCTGAACACACAACCTACACACATAAAAACAAGACCAAACCATGAAATAAGTCATGAAAATTGGCCTTGTCGTCAGATTTTACCTTCCAATTTATGCTTGTATGGACTGAAATTTGACATGCTAGGACAACACCCCTACATTGACGATATGGGAGGGTTTTTGGACTCAAACATGAGTCAATAAAAAAATTCAATAATCCAATATTCATCCATTATTATATCAAAAGAAAAAAAAAGGTGCGCCTGCTCATGTACTTGATCCCGCTTATAACTGACATGTGAATGGGGCTAACGTTTGAAATTTTTTCAGTTTGCGGTTGTATGGACTAGAATTTGACATGGTTAGACTAGACACATACAATGAAGGTATGGGAGGGTTTTCAGACTCAAACATGACTCACACAAACAATTCGACAATCAAACAACAAGCTTATAAAATAATTAATGTGAATGGGGCCAATCTTGAAATTTTTTCAATTTGTGCTTTTGTGGTATGGAATTTGACATGCTAGGACAACACATGCATTGATGCTATGGGAGGGTTTCTAGAATAAAAAATGAGTCAAATAAACAATTAGATAATCAAATATTCTTTGGTTATTCTATCAAAATCCAACAATAAGGTGTGCCTACTCATGTACTTGACCTCGCTTATAACTGACATGTTGATGGGGCCAACGCTGAAATTTTTTCAATTTGTGCTTGTATGGACTGAAATTTGACATGGTTAGACTATAAGAATAAAATGATGATATGGGAGGGTTTCCAGGCTCAAACATGACTCACACAATCAATTCCACAAATCAGACAACAAGCCTATAGAATAATTAATGTGAATGGGGCCAATGTTGAAATTTTTCCAATTTGTGCATGTATGGAATGAAGTTTGACATGGTTAGACTAGATGAATGAACTGACGGTATGGGAGGGTTTTTGGATTCAAACATGACTCACACAAACAATTCGACAATCAAACAACAATCATATAGAATAATTAATGTGAATGGGGCCAATGTTGATTTTTTTTCAATTTGTGCTTTTATGGACTGAAATTTGACATGCTAGGACAACACACATGCATTGACGGTATGGGAGGGTTTCCAGAATCAAACATGAGTCAAACAACCATCTTTTGAAATATGGTGACCAAATTTCTTCATCTGTAGATAGGTTATCAAGATGTCACCATACCATGGATCATCTTATTAGATGGAAACAAGATGTTCATTGGGGAAGTTGGCATTTAAAAGTGGGTTTAATGTGCAAGATGAGATATTGGTGATAAACTCAGACAAAACTAATGATTTTTTTCTATTTGGGGTTACAAATTCTAAATCAAATTCCTAGAGGATAATGATCCAATGAGTGAACTAATTGTTGATAAGTCATTGACTTGTGAGATACTACATATGGTTATAATTGTCTCTGACTTTTTTTTTCTAGAGTGAAATGAAATAAAATAAGGCGTGCCTGTTCATGTACTTGACCCCGCTTATAACTGACATTTGGATGGGGCCAACGTTGAAAGTATTTCAATTTGTGCTTGTATGGACTGAAATTTGACATGGTTAGACTAGAAGCATGTAATGACGGTATGGTAGGGTTTCTAGACTCATTTTTTTTTCAAAATGTTTCTGTATGCACTAAAATTTGACATGGATAGACTGTGCATGCCTTCATGATATGGGAGGGTTTCCAGACTCAAATATCACTGACACACCCACTCTTTATATTCATCGTTTGTGTCATTCAAAACCAACATCATGTCAATTAGGCCCATGAATTTTGTCGTGGCAAGAAGAAGGTGAAATATGAGATACTTTCGTATTTAAATAATGATTTCATACTAATATTCTTTATGGAGAAAAAGAGTGCCTAGATGAGAGAAAAAACAAAGACAAGAAATAACTGAGATTGAAGCTTGTGCGATTAATCAAGTACTTCTTTATCGACGTTATTGCATGCCCTTGTAGTACTAGATGCAGGGACATGCGTCTCAGTCAAATTTTAAAGGAAACAACGCCTAAAATAAATTGTACTAGGGCTAGAGTACATGATGGGAAACAATGACCTGTGAATGGGGCCAACGCTGAAATTCTTTCAAAATGTTTCTCTATGCACCAAAATTTGACATGGATAGACTATTTGCATTCCTTCACGATATGGGAGG
Source organism: Picea engelmannii (assembly GCA_009831015.1). Classification (NCBI taxonomy): domain Eukaryota; kingdom Viridiplantae; phylum Streptophyta; class Pinopsida; order Pinales; family Pinaceae; genus Picea; species Picea engelmannii. The sequence continues at coordinate 636,876 of ML776788.1, forward strand.
GTTTACAGACTCAAATAAAAATCACACACCCACTCTATATATCAACCTATATCATCCTCATTTCGTTTTATTTTTCTCAGTAAATATTTATAGGAAACAACGCCTAAAAGACATTGTACTAGGGATAGAGTACACGATGGAAAATAGTGACCTGTGAATGGGGCCAACATTGAAATATTTTTAAAATGTTTCTGTATGCACCAAAATTTGACATGGATAGATTGTTCAGATGCCTTCACGATATGAGAGGGTTTCCAAAATCAAAGATCACTCACACACCCACTCTTTATATTCATCGTCTGTGTCGTTCAAAACCAACATCATGCCAATTAGGCCCATGATTTTGGCCATGGAAAGAAGAAGGTTATAGATGAGATAATTTTGTATTTAAATAATGATTTCTTACTAATATTCTTTATGGAGAAAAATAGTAATTAGATGAGAGAAAAAAAAAAAGACAAGAAATAACTGATATTGAAGCTTGTGCTATTAATCAAGTACTTCTTTATTGATGTTAATGCATTCCCTTGTAGTACTAGATGCGGGGACATGCGTCTCGATAGAATTTTAAAGGAAACAACGCCTAAAATACATTGTACTAGGGCTAGAGTACATGATGGGAAACAATGACCTATGAATGGGGCCAACGTTGAAATCATTTCAAAATCTTTCTGTATACACCGAAATTTGACATGTATAGAATATTCACATGACTTCACAATATGGGAGGGTTTACAGACTCAAATTTCATTCACACACCCACTCTATATATCAACCCATCTCATCCTCATTTCATTTTAATTTTCTCGGTTGAATTTTATAGGAAACAACGCCTAAAAGACATTGTAATAGGGCTAGAGTACATGTTGGGCAATAATGACCTGTGAATGGGGACAACATTGAAAGTTTTTCAAATTTTTTCTCTATGCACCAAAATTTGACATGGATAGACTGTTCGCATGCCTTCACGATATGGGAGGGTTTCCAGACTCAAATATCACTCACACACCCACTCTTTATATTCATCATCTGTGTAGTTCAAATCCAACATCATGCCAATTAGGCCCATGATTTTGGCCATGGAAAGAAGAAGATGATATATGAGATAATTTTGTATTTAAATAATGATTTTGTACTAATATTAGTTATGGAGCAAAAGAGTACTTAGATGAGAGAAAAAAACAAAGACAAGAAATAACTGATATTGAAGCTTGTGCGATTAATCACGTACTTCTTTATCGACGTTATTGCATGCCCTTGTAGTACTATATGCAGGGACATGCGTTTCGATCGAATTTTAAAGGAAACAATGCCTAAAAGAAATTGTACTAGGGATAGAGTACATGATGGGAAACAATGACCTGTGAATGGGGCCAACATTGAAATTCTTTCAAAATGTTTCTGTATGCACCAAAATTTGACATGGATAGACTATTCACATGCCTTCACAATATGGGAGGGTTTCCAAACTCAAATATCACTCATACACCCACTCTATATATCAACCCATCTCATCCTCGTTTCTTTTTAATTTTCTCGGTCAAATTTTATAGGAAACAACGTCTAAAATACATTGTACTAGGGCTAGAGTAAATGATGGGAAATAGTGACCTGTGAATGGGGCCAATGTTGAAATGTTTTCAAAATGTTTCTGTATGCACCGAAATTTTATATGGATAGACTGTTCACATGCCTTCACGATATGGGAGGGTTTCCAGACTCAAATATCACTCACACACCCAATCTTTATATTCATCATCTGTGTCGTTCAAAACCAACATCATGCCAATGAGGCCCATGATTTTGGCCATGGCAAGAATAAGGTGATAGATGAGATAATTTTGTATTTAAATAATGATTTCATACTAATATTATTTATGGAGCAAAATAGTACTTAGATGAGAGAAAAAAACAAAGACAAGAAATAATTGATATTGAAGCTTGTGCGATTAATCCGGTACTTCTTTATCGATGTTATTGCATTCCCTTGTAGTACTAGATGTGGGGACATGCGTCTCGGTCGACAACACCTAAAATACATTGTACTAGGGATAAAATACATGACGGGAAACAATGACCTGTGAATGGGGCCAACATTGAAATTCTTTCAAAATGTTTCTGTATGCACCAAAATTTGATATGGATAGACTATTCGCATGCCTTCGCGATATGGGAGGGTTTCCAGAATCAAATATCACTCAAACACCCACTATATATATCAACCCATATCATCCTTGTTTCATTTTAATTTTCTCGGTCGAATTTTATAGGAAACAATGCCTAAAATACATTATACTAGGGCTAGAGTACATGATGGGCAATAGTGACCTGTAAATGGGGCCAACGTTGAAATTTTTTCAAAATGTTTTTGTATGCACCGAAATTTGACATGGATAGATTGTTCGCATGCCTTCACGATATGGGAGGGTTTCTAGAATCAAAGATCACTCACACACCCACACTTTATAGAAGTTATATGATTAAGGTTATAACATTCATGGATATAATTATGATTAGGGTCATAATTTTTATGGGTAAGGCATTATTAGGGATAAATGTTAGGTGTTGTAGGTATTAGGTGCTAAGGCTAATTTATAGGGCATATCCATGTAGGGTGATTTATTAACATTGTTCTAAAGGTTCAAGGGTTAATAAATTTTATGGGTTAATAGATATAGGGGTTGGGGTTTACACTTGAAAGGGGCTACATGGGTAAAGGGTTAGATTTGATAGAGGTTGTATGTGTTAGCTTTTAAAATTGTTATTTATGTCTCATAGGTTACATCATTTAAAATTAATAGGTTATAGGAGTCATATGGTTAGATCTCCTTCGAGATACTGGCTATATTGTTAGGGATCCTAGGGGCTAAATGATTAGATGTAGTTTTATTTGTTATACAAGTTGTGGGTTATAAGTCACAAGGATTAATAATGTTAAGGGTTGTATGTGTTAGAGGTTATAGGGGTTAATGGTAGTACATGTTCATGGTTAATTGTCATAGTGGTTCCTCATTATAGAGGTTATGGGTTATATAAGTAATGGGATACAAGGGTTACAAGTTAATGGTTGAAAATTGATTGATACTTTTGGTAGGTAAGGGGTGATAACTAATAGGGGTTAAGGATTGGAATGGTTAATATTATAGAGGTTATAAGGGTTACATGTTAGGATCTATAGTGTTTAAGGGTTTAGTGTTTGAGGTTACATATTATATTGGATAATTTATTCAAATTATAGGTCTATTCAAATTATGGGTTAGTAATATTGATAGGGGTTATAGGGTTTAGAGGTAATTAAGTTATATGGTGTGAGGCTTATGGGTTACACAATTAATGGATGGTTTATCAGGGTAAAGGGTTATAAAAGTTAGATTTATGTTAGTAAGGGTTGTAGCTAGAGTCGTAGGATCATTGGGGTTAATGATGATAGGGTCTATAATGGTTAGGAATTATATGTGTTTTATAAATCATGGGTTATAATAGTTAGGGGTAAGGGATTACAAGTGTTCACAAATAACTCTTATTGAGGTTACAAGGGTTACGTCTTAGAAGGGGTTAGAAGGGGTTAAAGAGTAGGTGTGTATGGCTATAGGGGTTAAGATTGGTGGGGATGATATGAATTAAGTATTACAAGGGAAATATGTTATAATTGTGAGGTTGCATAAGAGTCTTATATGGTGTAGTGGTTAGAAGTTCGGGGTTAAGGGTTGGTTTTTAGGGTTTTTAGGGTAGGCATAGCAATTATAGGGTTTAACTTGAAGATAAACATTGTACAAGTTATGTAGGCTAGGGTTTAGGGGTTATATGGTTTAAGGATTATCATGATTTTTGAGATAAATGTTATATGTTTCAAGGGTTATAAGGGATTAGTAGGGTTGATACACATTAATATTTGGAGGAATTAGGAGATATGAGATAAGGTTTATATTGAAGATAAATATTATACATATTGTGTAGGTTATGTTTGAGGTGTTATATGGTTCAAGTATTATCATAATTTTGAGATAAAGGTTATGGTTTGGGGGTTATAGGGGGATTTGAAGAATTATGAGTTATTAGATATGGTTTAAGTGTTATTGCACTTAAGGATTTAGATGAGTTATTGATTAAGGGTAATAGGGTTAGGTTTAAGGAGGTTATGAGGGTTCCTCATTTGGTGTTGTATGTTATAGGATTTGGGTTTAAGGGTTATAATATATTTAGGTTAAGGGATGTATGTATTGTTGTTGATAAGGGTTAGCGGTTAAGAGTTGTAAGAGTTAGGTGCAGATATATGTTAGCAATTGGGGGTTTAAGGGGTTAGTTTTTTTGGTTTATATGGACACAAGATTGCAATAATATGGGTTATATGTGGGTTACATGCAGGTTACATGGCATGCATTCTATGTTATAAGGATCAATGGTGATAAGGTTGAGGGGTTTTGTGATTGGCGGTTATAGTGGATAAAGGTTAAACATTAAGCATGGTTATAATGGTTATAGTGGTAAAAAATTATAAGGTATCAGGTTAGTGGTTTTAGGGGTTTGGGGTTATATGAATTAGGGGATATAATCTTCAAGGATTTAAGAGTCTTAGGGTTATAAGGCTAGGGATTGGGAATCATAAATGTTAGATGTTCAAATAATTAGGTATTATAAGTGTTAGGATTTATAGATGTTATATGATTAGATTTGATAGAGGTTCTAAGGGTTAGTTTTTAAAAAGTTCATATGCGTTCTAGGTTAATTATGTCATTTACAATTCCTTAAAGGTTTAAGGTTATAGTAGTCATAGGGTTAGGGGTACTCATTGTGGATAATGGTTATTATAGGGTGAAAATTCACAGGGTTTATAATAATTAAGAGTTATAGGTGTTATTCAATGTAAGGGTTTGGAAATGTATGTGTTAGAGTTTAGGTGTTAGAATTACAAAGTTTAGGTGTTCGAATTATAAAGGTTAAAGGTTAGAATAATAATGTTTATTGGGGTTAGTTGTATAAGATTATAAAGGTTAGGGGATAGGTGTTATATCATTTTTTTTGTGTTAATGGTTAAATGGGTTATGAGTTACAGGGGATTGTGGTTATGGGTCATAGGGGATAGATAAGGGTCATGGGAATTAGGGTTGATACATTCTTAGGAGTTAAGAGATAGGGTTTATGTGCCATTTGGATTACAAGTTTAGTTGGGTTATTGATGAAGGGTAATAGAGTAAAGTTTAAGGGGTTATAAGGATAAAAAATATGTTGTTATACTGTAGAGTGTCTAGTTTTAAGGATTGTAAGAACTACGAGTTAAGGGTTATAAAGATTAGGGTTGAAAATGATTAGGCATTATGAGTTATAGGGGTTAGAATTTTGGGCTAATATTAGTTGGCTATGGTTTCTATAGATAGTATATAGGGACAGTGGGAATCTATTTAATCCATTCACGCATGTCAGTAATTAGATGACGAGGCATCTGGCTACCTGTAATGCCCCGTATTTTGACCTTAGGTAGTTAGAACATTGTTGTTTACTAATCTTGATAATTCAAAAGTTTAGCATTTGTTTTGAGTCACTTAGACTTTGTTAGACATTGAGATGTGTACCTCTAGGCCTATTTGTATGTTATATGATATATGCTCATAAAACAAAAGATAGTTATTTGATTTGTTAAACATGAAAATTAAAATGGGCAAGTTCAGTACATGTATACCAGTTTACGTTATATTGTGAATGTATAATAGATGCAATACATGATGTAAATGGGAAAAACATTTCTTAATTGGACGTCAATGCAAAAATGGATTCTTATATAAATTTGTGATGTATCTACATCAATATGTGTTATTGGTGAACTAA